>JAVYIG010004266.1:0-167594 GCA_035222895.1 Strongylocentrotus droebachiensis | reverse complement strand
GATTGTATGCTTTGTATTATGGTTATTACATGATTTGCTATGTATGTAATACCTATGTAAACATGTATAACCTTGTATTTGTTATTTGAATGCAGAAATAAATTCAACCAAACAAACAATACTCCCCGGGGAGCCGAGCGTGTGAGTTATCATTATGCAGATTATCAATTGAATCTAATAACCGGGGTAATAAAAATGACAATTTAAAGTATTATTATTATTATTATTATCATTATCATTACTCGAAGAATAAGATGACAAATTGTCGTAATAAGTACAATTGAAGTAATTGATACTTCTCCTGAAAATTATTGTTTATATGATTTCAAATTCAAAATATTCAACATCCCTTGACTTAATTCATCTTAATGTACAATAGCGTAGCGGAACACCATGACGTCATCTGAGGGAAAGTTCCCGCCTTGGTGAGCACGGAGTGGTTAGCTGAAGCTCTGAGGACGCAGAAGACCCCGGATGGAAGACCGCTTCGACTCCTTGATGCGACGTACCGACTCGGTCCTGCGAACGCAGGCCGGGAAGCCCACGACAAGCAACACATTCCAGGCAGTCTACACATCGACCTCGACCAGCTCCGCGACAAGGACTCCACCTACTACTACACCATGCCGACCCCGGAGTTCTTCGCCGAGTTCGTCGGGAAGACCCTCGGGATCGACAAGGACACACACGTGGTCATTTACGAGAACGAACTGTTCTACAAGATCATGTCGGCGCCTCGGATCTGGTGGATGTTCCGCTATTTCGATCACGGTGTCGTGTCGGTGCTCGACGGCGGGCTCCAGCAGTGGATAGCCGAGAACCGAGCGGTGACCGATGAGGCGACGCCGTCACCTAAGCCGGCGATTGTCAAGGTGACGAAGACGCGAGCTGAGATCTTTAAGAACTACGATGACGTCTTGCAGAACGTGAAGGAACCCAGATTCCAGTTGATGGACAGTCGTCCTGTGGACTGGTATGATGGATCAATGCCTTCTGCTTATCCAGGTAAAATGCATTGAAATCAAAGACTTAATTCATTGTAAAAAAAAAAAAATAAACTAAGCTTTATAAAAAATATTTTAAAAAATACAATTGCTAGTGATCAAACTATATGTAAATTGGGATAGGCCTATATTGTATTAAACATAACTGTAATTAACATTTGCTATAGTTGCTTATCCTCTACCCTTCACTATTTTTCATGTCGATTACTCTTAATGTCATTATGTCCCCCCCCCCTCTCTCTCTCCTCTCTCTCTCTCTCTCTCTCTCTCTTTCTCAGTTCCATTCTCTCTTCCATCCGTGACCCTCTTCCCTCATCATATTATATAGCAGCAGCCTTCCTTTCTGTAATATATCTTTATCTCATTAGCTCAACATTTTTTGTCATTACATAATAATTGTGGAAAATTAACAGGAGCGAAACTTGTAGCTGGTAGTCGTTATATTATGCCGATCTACATACGGCTACATGTATATAGGGTTCTTAATGCAGGTTTCAATGAGAATCAATGTATTTATGTCTAATTAATAATTTCAAGGAGAAAAACATCCAACCGAAGACAATTTTGATAGCCTTCCTGTATCTTCACTTGAATCGTGCGAACGTTAGAGTGACATATCGCATAACCTGACAATGATTTCTGTAGGTAGTAAAGTAGATAATGTAATATTCCTTAAGCTTGATTCTCGAAATTCTTTGCGACCGTGTTAATCAAGGTGTCATTGTACTTTATTTACCCAGGTTTAAAATTAGGCATCATGAAGATGGCACTGAACATCCCCTTCCCCAACGTCCTCCTCGAAGACTCCACCAAGTTCAAGTCACCCGATGACCTCAGGGCCCTCTTCAGTCAAATGGCATTGACCTTGCACGAACTTTGACCTCGACCTGCTTCGTCGGGGTCACCGCCTGCATCCTGGCCCTGGGGGCCTTCGTGGTCGGGAAGGAGGACGTTGCGGTGTTCGACGGGTCGTGGGACGAATATTCTCAGAGGGGTCCCGAGGATTCCATGACAATTTATGAAGAAAAAGCCAAACCTTGAAGACAGTATCCATGATATACTGTCATCCTAGTCAAGCGTCGCTTATGATGGCGGACTCCTGTACTTTTTTTTTTACAGAAAGTTAGAATAATACTTTAAATTCATGATACTATATTATAGAAATATTAAGTTCATTACTATATGTAATACGTAAATCACATTTTGACGTGAAGTTATTATTGTTTGCATATTTTTATTTATCTTTTTGCTATACACGTTTACATGTTCTTTGTTATTCAGTTATTGTTTTTGGAAAAATGCACTGAGAAATCAAATAAAAAATATTCCATCATGTCCATAGACAGATAAATTGTATATACAATAATATAAGACTTTTATTTGATCTTGCTGGAAACGATAATCATTACGTTTGACTTAATACCCTAATACCGTGCGAGCTAGCTGTAGCAAAACAAAGAAAAGAAGATAATTTCTTTTCGCGAGCACGCGAGCAGGCCCATAATTATAATTAAGTCATCAAACCTGAACTATCAAAATAATGAGTATATCAAACATACCTGACGCCTACCCAACGGCTGCTCAAATAATTATTGTTAATTTTAACATTCTGGGGGGGGGGGGGGCTAGTTCCCTGCCCCAGCCCCCTTCCCGTACTCCGCCTTATATTTATACTTCTATGTACTTAGGCCCGTTCATATTCACATTTCAGTCGATCTGTGTGAGGCCACGAGGAGGCTTGTCCGTCGCTCATAAAAAGCATCCCCCCCTCGATTATGACGGTCTCTTCCATACTTTAAAGACCGTCAATACTACTGGACCAGAAGGGATTAGACCACACAGCGAGGTCACTGACAGGTGGCTATCTCATTAACTCAGCTCTCAACTAACATAAGAAAAAGAGGATCATGGGGGACCAACAGGCACCGATTGAGGAAGTCTTCTATATAGAGGGAGCAAGTAGCTACAAGTAGGACAGTGGGGCTTTAAAAGTAACAGTTTGATTACAATTCCCTATCATGATTATGATGCATGGATGGTTCTCACTCTATCAGAACGAAACCATTTTCTACTAATGCATACAAATTATGTGCATTTTAAATATTGTACCAATTAAGCTTAATCCTAAATAGTCATATTTAATGAACGAACAATAATACTAGAAGACCAAACGTTCATAATAATGCACGTGACATGATTATATATATGCTCTTGTTCATTAAATCTTGCTGAGAAGACAGAATATTCTATAATGTAAGCCACTTTTTTCATTTGCTATTTGTTATTTTGTATACATGCATTCACTTGTAAATATGTAGAAAGTTTGATGCAATATAAATTTAAGTTTATTAATAGGCCGTTAGTTTATTATATTTGTTAGAATGACCCCTTTATAAGACTCTGGGAGTGATGAAGGGGGGGGGGGGGTAGGGTTGGTATCAGAGAAAAAATTATATCATTGAAATGATGAATCACGCACTATTCTTTTGACGAATAAAAATATTAACAGCCTTTAGATAAAGCCCACTACATAATAATGTTTAGCTGTTACCGACCAGTTTTCGATGTATATGAATAGGCCTATGATGCCATATCGTTCTTCAGAACTACTTGATATTTGGACGTGCTTCGCATTCGCACCGATTTTAACCTACTACTCGGTTTGCATTGTTTGTTTGCATGATTTCTCCAATTGATATGAAAGTCATTAAACAAAATTATCTTACAAGTTCCTTGAAGTAGGTTATGTATACGTTTCTAACCCTGGGAAACTAAGCGCAGGCTGAGCGATAATACAGATACGAATTTAATATCATGTAGAAAGCCAACATGTGTAACCATTTCCAATGAATAGCGGATCTAGGATTTGGGGCGAGAGTGGGCCGCATTTCTTTAAAATAGTGCCGAGAAGACATACACAAGGAGGCTATCATCTGCCGCGGGGAACACTTTTGGGGGCACTTAAGTCTTTTTCGTTAGTGGGTGCTTAAGGTTCGCAAAGCGGAACCTAAGTTGCGGGGGGATGTCCCCCGTGCCTCTTGGATCCGCCAAAGATTTCGAAAGGTTTTACCCGCATCATCACAAAATCAAAGCTGTTATCGAGCTCTATTAGGCGTTAAAATAAAGGATGTTGTATTGGCCTTTGCGACCAACCCCACAATTTAGAAATCTACGGTAGGCTTTTATTTTGTTTTAAATCTCTTTTTTAAGAAAAAAAAATGTATTTAAGATACTATGTCCCTTATGCAGCCAACATCAAATTCTGTAGAACTTCGCAGGAATTATGAATATGTCATGCATGTCCTATCTGTGAAATTTAAACGTTATAGCAGTGTCCTTGTATTCAAATTATGCGACTTAGGTGATTGCAATCACTTATGTCGATTCGACAACTATAATTGGTCGATATTTTCCCACAAAAAGCCTTTTCAAACCCTTTCGTTTTGAGGGAAGTTCTAAAATAAGTATTTTAAATGCCGTTGGAATTTAACGTTTTCATTTTTTTTACCTGCAAATTGGACAAAGTACTTTTATTCAAAACTGAGAAATATCAGCCCAAAGAGGGAGAGGAACAAAAAATATTTCCGAGCGACCGACCCATGTTTTGGCACCTGAAGGGAAATACAACATCTTTTTTGTTTAGGCCTTATAGTTATCACGTAATCGATCGTGCTTCAACTACTAGTATATTTATATTGTTGAACGACACTGCTTTTTATTTTTTAAGAAAATGACTAATGATGTACCTATCAATATACCTTCCCTGATATACTCGGTCTCTCGATATAATACACTGGTAATGAAATTCGTTTAATATTTTGTAATGTATTTTTTAAATAACTATTCCACAATAACATAATAACACACACACACACACACACACACGCACACACCCACACACACACACACACACACACACACACACACACACACTCTCTCTCTCTCTCTCTCTCTCTCTCTCTCACATACACTCCCTAACTGTCGCCCGCTCTCTCTTAAAGGTAATACAAAGTTTTGGTATGGGGTCATGAATTTGGTTAAAATTAACATATTGGAAGCATATGCGATCCTACAATATTCAGTGATCGTTATCGCGGTTAAAATCGAGTCTAAAGTTATGAAATTGTAAATAAAACACTATTTATGTTGTATAGCTCCCTCTCAATGTCAAACTATTAATTAGGTTATAAAACAATGTTTCTTGACTAAAATCGACCGATTAGCAATTCCCATTTGGAAATTATATATCACACCTACATATTCTGAGATTTTCATGGTCGCAGCTACCATGACACGGCCGTAGGCGCTATTTGAAATTTATCCAAATTTACCGGGAGCACCGGTAAATTTGTATATTCAATTTTTCTCGAAATTAAAAGTGTTTTAGGAGCTAAAGTTTCTAGTGCTTATAATACACCCACAGGGGCATCTAAATATATCAAAATTGTAAAGAATCACTATCCATCCAATTTTCAAAATGTCTCAAATCTTTGTATTACCTTTAATCACTCTTCTCCACCCACTCTCTCTCTCTCTCTCTTTCTCTCTCAACCTCTCTTTCTCTTTCCTTATTAGACCAGTTAGTTTACTAACGTATTTCATTTTTATCTTTGAAGTAGGCTATATATTCCGTTTCTTGCCTAAATCTTGCACGAAATCTACTCCCAATGACGTACTGATTGCTTGCCAAAGGCTCACCGACATAGCAATAACACAGGTTTAAGCCACATTTCATCCATAGATGTTAAGTGTGAATTTAATTGTTCGGTATCAACATCCATCGATTTAAACAGGCCTACATTACTAAACTTACTTTGCTTTAAATCAGTCGTATTTCATACCTTAATCCTATCTTACCAGTCTCGAATTCCAATGCTAACATGCTATGGTAATATTGCCCCTTTTTACTCCAAGTTCTTTCTGACACAACGAGGCGTGATCGCGTTTGTAGCATGTCCACATTATTTACAGCTCTGTGCATTTATTGATATAATAAAGATTTTTTCGTTGTAGTTTTCGTCACCCATAATGTACCCGATTCACACCAACAAGACCGACAGCAGTCCAATAAAGGGCAGGCACGTATAGCCACGGGGGGGGGGGGGGGGGGGAGGGCGGCACGGGGGAACTTTTTAGACCCCTCCCCAGGACGTCGATCGATTACATGTATGTGCCCCCCCCCCCAAACATCAAACTCTGGCCGGTCAGATTATCTCCAACGGCGAAGAACGATCGGTCGGTACTTGTGGAGTCGGTATGGGGTCTTTTGTAGCGTTCTTCAGTTATAGCCCCGCCCCCCTCTGTCTCTCTCTCTCTTTTTTTTCTCTCTCTCTCCGATCGAGCCTGCCAACTTAAATTCCTCTCAACTCAAGTCTGACGGCGTATTATGGTCGACGTTCACAGTGTGTCAACTGTGAACGTATATAGGTTTGACAAATATTACGGATTGTCCTACCTTACAATAGCGGGCCTGCATATTATATGCAATTCGAATTCTGGCTATTGGATTATAGCCTAACATGTTATTCGTACCTGGTGAATGCATGAAATCATTTGTAACGAGGTACTTAACAAAGATTTGTGCATTAAATTTGAGTACATTACGAAAATAGCCTATTGTGAAGCTCTTTGGGGGTGCGAGGAAAATACTATAATATACATGTTCATCAGATACACTGTCTGGATTGGATTGGAGGTGTGACTGAGGTTTAACATAGCAGTGAGATAAGTGAAGACGCACAATCGCGCTGGGCAAACACAAATTGTAAACAGCTACAACTTACAAGGCTACACATCTGTCTCATGCAGTACATGCAGCCTCTTCTTTCGTTTATTTGCACAAACTATTCAGAGCACAATTACACTGAATCATTCTAAACATGGCTGCATCCGTAGCACCGCTGGTAAGCACAAAATGGCTGAGCGATGCTCTAGGTGAACAAACTTCGTCGTCGTCATCGTTATCATCGTCGTCATCATGCACTCTACGTGTGATCGATGCCACGTGGCTGGGTATCATGACCGAGGGCCGAGACGCCTACCGTTCGGAACACGTACCTGGGTCGGTCCATTTCGATCTCAACCAGTGCCGAGATAAAACTTCACGCCTTGAATTCACACTCCCGTCCGCCGAAAACTTTGCAAAGTAAGTGAAATCATCATCAAATCGTCTGTTAAGTCGCACACACATCTCAGCTGTATGTTGTATGTGGTAATTTTACTTTGTTGACTTAACCGTGACTTAATCAACTGAAGCAGACAAAGGACACAGACTTGAAATTTCTGAATAATAATATTGCACGTTTATTTACAATTGATTCACACACAAAAATCGACTCATGCAAGGGCGTTCTAAAACATTCTCATCCAAAAACTTGGTCTATTAATCTTGCGTTTTCTCTAAATGAAATTGCCGTCAGACAATATCTCCTGTCATTTTACAATTGATTAAAATAGACCAAACTCGGTTTTAATTTAATAAACAGGCCAAATTATTCTGCAGTACGTCGGATGTCTGCAAAAAGGCAGTTACTGCGATCGACAACACATAGGTCTTACGGCCTTCTTGCGGTCAACCTACGATTATTGATGTATACAGCATTATGCAATATTACCCTGGATCACCAATCTTGTGTCGCAGGCAATCACACCAGAAAATCAACATTATTTTGACATGTACTAGTATATAAATAAACTCGTATATAACGTGCGTATATATTATTAATACATTGGGCTCGAATCACCATTACCGGTATAATAAGGTACATATTTGGGGCCTGTGACTGCAAGGTTTTACACAGAAGGGTTACACAACACAAGAATCGAGGACTAAAAAATAACTCGTATTACTCTTGCAACCTCCATGTCATTAGAAATTTTCTTTGTGCTACACTAAAAAGCACGTATACAGTGCGTCCCAGAAAAAACGAAACCGAAAATGTTCGATGTTTTATCATATCTTAATCACAATTATAATTAATAAATGATACATATTTGTAAAGCTTAGATCGTCCTCTTTCATTATTTTGATGCAACTCATAATTATGATGCATATGTCACGCATGAGTGATTAAAACAATTTGAAGAGAGGAAACGAAAAAGTCATTTGGCGGGCGGTATCTGAATTTCAAGGAGAAAATCACATTTCTAGAAATTTCAATTTCTGTCCTTTCATATGACACCTCAATCAGGAAAAATGAGCTAGGAATAATAAAGTTCTGTTTGTTTAAAGTAATGCTTGCATTTCCATAATTTGATTAAACGAGTTCGTTTTCACTGGCTGCCTGCCGTAGCAACAAACAGAGTTGACAAAAGACTTAACTCCATTTCGTTGACGATCAGCCATGCATCAAGTCTTTCGTCTTCTTTGTACAAATATGTGTCAATAATTATAATTGTGATTAAGTTATGATAAAACATCGATAATTCTCGGTTTCGTTTTTTCTGGGACGCACTGTATACGTGCATTGCGGTTGCGAGCAGGTGCGAAAATGAAAAATTATACGCTGGGGTCATTCCTTTGAACTCTAAAGGTCAAATACAATCGGAAAATGTCGTCTGGATGATACTGAAGAGTTTGTTGTGTTGCTACTGTAATGGGACGGGGGGGGGGGGGGGGGGTGGGGATCGTAATATGTAATATTTTCTATACTCTAAACAAATCAACCAAGATCTACTCTAGCGATGTAATCGTGTTTTACTTTGTAATGTACGTATTTCCTTTTTTTTAATAATAATAATTATTTTGATTGTGTGTTAAGGGAAGGGGATGTTCTTGTTTGCTGTTGTTTAATTGGAGTTTTGAAAGAAGCAAGCAAAGGAGCACTTACGGTAAAGGACCGCACACACCCTCTTGACCACTTACTCGGCCATTCCTCATATTACAAAGAAATTATATATTTAAAAAAGGGCGTTAGAGTTGGGTTGCCAGAAGCCTGGTATAATATAGATCGTTCTCTTTTTGATATTAGCTCCCTCCTCCGTTTGATATGGGCTCTATGACTCCTCTTGCTGGTGCAAGCTATATGATTAGTCCAACGTCGTCTTTTTGTTACCCGCACCAATATATCGTTTTTTCTTTCTTCCTTTTTTTCTTTTTCGAACTTTCGTTTTTGAAGTTAAAATTGTTTTGAAAAAGAAAAAGAAAAAAATAATAATAAAGGATGAGGCGATGTTCACCTTACACCGGATGTGACGTTTTAAACACTTGGCGAGAAACCGAACGGTTTACCAAGAATATACGTTTATTAATGATTTTAAACAATAAATATTATACAATCATTGCAATATACATTCGATGATTCTTATGAGAGTCATGTTTTCATGAATTTGAGAACGTTGTAAAAGAAAAAGAAATGACCTCATTATTGTTTGTGTTGTGGTAATGTTTCCTGCATGTTAGTTAGTTCGTGTTGTTTTTTTTTTAAACAGTAGGACAAGCGAAGTCGGTGTAATATTAAGTGCCATGTTAATTTATCGGACTGTTTGAACAGGTATGATAATAATAGTGTCTAAAAATAAAATAAAATGTATACACGGTATGAGCAATCGTGGAAGTCATTATTGAAATGAAGCATTACTATTTTTCATTGAATGACAGGTACGTCGGCGAGCTCGGCATCGACAACGAGACTCACGTCATCGTTTACGAGAATGACCCAATATTCCGGATGATGTCAGCACCACGGACATGGTGGATGTTCAGACTATTTGGTCATGATAAGGTACGATCGCGGCATTGGGAGAAGACGCATGCAATGAAGAGAAAATTAAGAGATGTGAGAGAGAGGGGAGACAAAAGAAGAAGAAAAGGAAGAAGAAAAACAAGAGGAAAAACAAGAGGAAGAAGAGAGAGGGGGAAGGGTGATATAGAGAAAGATATCAAGAGAGAGAGAGAGAGAGAAAGAGAGAGAGAGAGAGAGAGAGAGAGTGGGAAGGGGATGAAACGGGGAAAGGTAAGAGGAAGAAGGGGAAAATAGAAATAAAGAGTAAAATGAATGAAACTGATGGGATGATATTGTAGGGAGCTATGCACTAAAAATGAGAGATGGACTGAAAAGGAATGCCAGAGAAAGAGACAGAGAGAGAGAAGAGAAAGCCATTGTCCAATTTAAATTAATATTCAATTGATCATTTCGTATAAAAGTCACTAAATTGTCATTAAATTTGAAGTCAGATATTAAGACCTGTGTAGAGGTGTCGTAGTCGAATGGTTTAAACACTAAGTTGACTTGAAATGCAAAGATCGCGGGTTCGACCCCTGACATGGCACTAATGTCCTTTGACAAGGCATTAACCTACATTTTCCACTCCATACCCAGGAGAGAAATGAGGACCTGATAGGATGACGAAAGCCTTTGTGTTGGTAATTACCATCGGTGACCATTATTATGGTACGAATATTCCAAACGAAGTGGACATTTTGCACACTGTGTGTGAAAGATTCCGATGACCGGGGTAATATATTTAAATTAATTAGAGACTGTATTTCGTATTAAGTGCTTTAAATTAAGGTAATTATATTGGTATTTTCAAAATATAATTTCGTTCTTCTCTTTTTTTTTATAAAGTTCTCTCATCTCGAAAGATATTTTTGAAATCGACGCCCAAATAAGTAATGATAATGAACGTAAAGTAATATATGTTGAAATACTTGTCTTGTATGAAAGAAAAATATCGGTATTCCTTCTTTTTTCCCCTTCAAAATCCACTTACAAACATGTCAAAGGTGTCGGTACTGGATGGAGGATTAAAACAGTGGAAGGAAGATGGTTATGCAGTCGAGAGCGGGGACCAGTCGGTGGTCGACCAGCGGGTCTACTCGGCAAAGCCGGCCAACCCCAGTCTCCTCAAGAATTTCGATGAGGTTTTGGAAAACCAGAAGACGGATAATTTCACTTTGATTGATTGTAGGCAACCGGAATGGTTCGACGGAAGTATGGATTCTATTTGGCCTATAGTAAGAGAAAGAGTATGAATATTAAGAGAACCGTAAGAAAAATTAGACCCATGTTATGAATAGAAAGATACTAAGAAAAAAAACAGAAAGATGTAAAGAGGTAAACAGAAATGAAGAAACAAAGCAGTTGAAAGAGAAACAAAGGTGAAAAAATAATTACATGAACTGCTGAACGTGTAGTTGGACCATGGTAATAATGTTTACAATGACAAATATAGAAGAAGTAGTAGACACAGAAATAAACATAGACGTCGAAGCAGACGTATTGTTTGAAACGGAAGTTGAGGCAGAGTTAGAAATGGAAGTGGAAGTAGACGTTGAAGTAGACACAGTAGTATACATAGACATAAAAGCAGAAGTTGACATAGGAGACGTAGAAGGAGACGTAGGAGTAAAAGTTAAAGTATAGAAGAAGACGTAGAAGAAGTAGAAAACGTACAAGTAGCAGTACAAATACAAGTACAAGTAGACATAGAAGTAGACATATACAAGAAGTACAGGTATACAAGTGGAAGTAGACGTAGTAGTATAAGCAGACGTAGACGTATAGAAGTAGTTAAAGTAGATGTAGTACTACTACATCTACTTCTACTTCTACATCTACTGCTACGTGTACTTCAACGTCTACTTCTATGTTTCTACGTATACTACTTAGTAGACGTAGAAGTAGACGTAAAGGTAGCAGTAGATGTAGAAGTGAGGTAGAAGTACAAGTACAAGTAAAAGTAGACATAGAAGTAGTAGTAGACGTACAAGTGTAGAGTAGAGGTAGAAGTAGACGTAGAAGTAGTAGTAGACGTACAAGTATAGAGTAGAGGTAGAAGTAGACATAGAAGTAGTAGACGTACAAGTATAGAGTAGAGGTAGAAGTAGACGTAGAAGTAGTAGTAGACGTACAAGTATAGAGTAGAGGTAGAAGTAGACGTAGAAGTAGTAGTAGACGTACAAGTATAGAGTAGAGGTAGAAGTAGACGTAGAAGTAGTATATTTATACGTCTACTAGTAGACGTATAAATAGGAATTGACATAGACGTAGAAGTAGACGTAGAAGTAGTAGTAAATGAAGAAGTAGAAGTATACGTAGAATTAGACCTCGAAGTAGAAGTAGAAGTAGCAGGAGAAGTAAATGTAGGAGTAGAAGTAAAAGACAGTAGAAGCAGTAGTAGACGTAGAAGTAGACGTAGAAGTGGACGTAGGAAAAGAAGTAGACGTAGAAGTACAAGTACAAGTGGAAGTAGGAGTTGACGTAGAAGTAGAAGACGTAGAAGAAGCTTTATAAGAAGACATAGACGTAGAAGTAGACGTAGAAGTAGGCGTAGAAGTAGACGTAAAAGTAGACGTAGAAGTAGGCGTAGAAGCAAAAGTAGATGTAGAAGGAAAAGTAGACATAGAAGTAGTAGTAGACGTAGAAGTGGAGTAGAAGTAGACGTAGAAGTAGAAGTAGACGAAAAGGTAGAATTAGACTAAGAAGACGTAGAAGAGGCAGTAGAAGAAGACAGACGTTGAAGTAGAAACAGAAATAGAAATAGAAGTAGACTTAGAAGTAGTAGTAGACATAGAAGTAGTAGTAGACATAGAAGAAGTAGTAGACGTAGAAGTAGTAGTAGACGTAGAAGTGGTAGTAGAAGTAGACGTAGAAGTAGTAGTAGACAAAAAAGTAGAATTAGACTAAGAAGACGTAGAAGAGGCAGTAGAAGAAGACAGACGTTGAAGTAGAAACAGAAATAGAAATAGAAGTAGACTTAGGAGTAGACGTAGAGGTATACGTAGAAGAAGACGTAGCAGGAGAAGTAGACATAGAAGTAGTAGTAGACATAGAAGTAGTAGTAGACATAGAAGTAGTAGTAGACATAGAAGTAGTAGTAGACTTAGAAGTAGAAGTAGAGGTATACGTAGAAGAAGCAGTAGAAGAAGACGTAGCAGGAGAAGTAGACATAGAAGTAGTAGTAGACATAGAAGTAGTGGTAGACATAGAAGAAGAAGTAGACGTAGAAGGAGTAGTAGACGTAGAAGTGGTAGTAGAAGTAGACGTAGACATAGAAGTAGTATAGTAGACGTAGAAGAAGTAGTAGACTAGCAGTAGATCTCGAAATAGAAGTTCAAGTTCAAGTTCAAGTTCAAGTTTATTTGTCTTTCTTCCAACATAAATGTAATACAATTTAACAAATGTATAACATGCAAAGTATATAAGAGGAACACTTATAAGAGTCAAGTTCACACAATGCATTTACATGAGAAAACAATAGAAGAAAAGACGAGGAGACCTAATTAAAGCTTAGCTTGTAGAGGTCAGGTCCCTCAAAAACAATAACATAAACAACAAGAACAGCCTGGTTATATAATAGATTAATACAAGAAATGTTCGTCAAAGGCGCTAAAGTACTAAAACAAATAACTATAAACAATAACCATATGATTATACACATGGTTTAACTGAGTAATAAAAAAGGGTGGGGAGAAGAGACTATGTACAAAAGGGGGAGATAAGAGTGATAATAATGTGGGATATAGAAATGAAGAGAGGGGGGCGGGAGTGGGAAAGAGAGGGAGAGCTCGAGTGGGGGGAGAAAGAAAAAATATATACTTTCACTGTAAACTGAAAGCTAGCTACAGGCGAGAAAGAAAAGAAAAAGGAAAAGGTAAGTCAGCGGTTGCTATACAGTAGTAAATTGGGGAATGGATTAAGTTCAAATATAAATCACGACACTACAGATTAAGAAACAACTAAGTTATTATTCAATAAGTACAATTTCAGTTTACGTTTGAAGACAGAAATACTGACAGAATGGCTAATGCTTGAGTCAAGAGTGTTCCAAAACCTTGGTCCAGTGCAAACTAAAGTGTTGAGAGTAAACTTTGTCCTTGCATGGGGTAAGTGGAATGCAGAAGCACCTCTTGTGACATAATTGTGAATTTGATTGTTTCTCTTGAAAATCTTGGCTAATGCCAGTGGCAGTACACCTGAGTTGAGATCATACATTAAGGAACCCAATTGCATATAATAAATATCTTCTACCTTTAAAATCCTATGATGATAAAAAAGAGGATTTGTATGAGCACGAAAGTCAGCATTACAGATTGTTCTTATTACCCTCTTTTGAGCCAAGAATATTTTATCTAATTGTGTTATTAGAGATTTGCCCCAAGCAAGCACACCATAATTAATATAAGGTAGAATTAAAGTTGAATACAAGATAAGTAATATGCTTTTAGGAAGAGTAGACTTCAACCTACGAATTACACCAGTATTCCTTGATAATATTTTGCATAGATTATTTACATGAGTTTTCCACTTCAATTGTTCGTCGATATAAAGACCTAAAAATTTAGTTGATGTTACCCTGTCTATCAGAACACCGTTGAACATAATGTCACCGGGCAACATCTTGAGCGAATTGCTATATATCATATAATTGGTTTTTGTAAGATTAAGAGACAGTTTATTAGCATGAATCCATGAGGTAATATTGTGCAACTCTGAGTTAACTGTTTGCACAAGAACTTGTGCATCTTTGTGTGAAAAAAATATGCTTGAATCATCTGCAAACAAAATAAAGGATAATACATCAGAAGAATATTGAAAATCATTTATATATAGAATAAATAAAAGAGGACCAAGAAGTGATCCCTGTGGGACTCCACAGCTGACATTTTGTAACTCTGAATCAAAACCATTTATGGATACGAATTGCTGTCTGTCTGAAGTAGAAGTAGCAGGTGAAGAAGACTTATAGGACATAGAAGTTGAAGTATAGAAGTAGAAATAGAATATAAGTAGACGTAGAAGTAGAGGTAGACATAGACGTAGAAGTGGTAGTAGAAGTAGACGCAGAAGTAGACTAAGAAGTAGCAGTAGAAGCAGTAGTAGACGTATAAGTAGACGTATAAATAGACGTAGAAATAGAAACAAATTGAAGTAGAAGTAGACATAGCAGTAGTAGTAGACATTGAAGTAGTAGACGATGGAGTGTTAGTAGACGTAGAAGTAGATCTTGAAGTAGCAGGTGAAGAAGACGTATAGGAGTAGAAGATGAAGAAGAAGTAGAAGTAGAAGTAGACATAGACGTAGAAGTGGTAGTATAAGTAGACGTAGAAGTAGACGTAGAAGTAGACTAAGAAGTAGAAGCAGTAGTAGACGTATAAGTAGACGTATAAGTAGACGTAGAATAGAAGAATTAGAAGTAGACGTAAAAGTAGACGTAGACGTATAGAAATAGACGTAGAGGTATAGAAGTAGCAGTAGACGTAGCAGTAAAGGTGTAAAAGTACAAGTTGAAGTAGAAGTAGACGTAGAAGTAGAGAAGACGTTGAAGTAGAAGAAGACGTTGAAGTAGGCATAGAAAAAACGTAGAAGTAGACGTAGAAGTTAAAGTAGCAATATAACTAAAAAGCAAAGGTAATTTTTTTTTAGAAGAAATCAAACAAAGCCAAATTATAAGGAGATAAAGAAGTAAAATGAAAGTAGTCGATTAAGAGGAGGAAAACGTGGACATTCTAGTCTAGAGCAGAAGAAAATTAGATAAGAAGATATAAAGAACGATAAAAAGAAGGACAACAATAGAAAAAGGAGAAGAAGGAGAATAAGACTAAGAGACGGGGGAAGAAGGAAATAAAAAAAAGAGATTGGAAAACATTTGACAAGAAAGCAAGAAAGACAAAGATCCATTTAACTATTTCAAATATTTGTTTTGCTTTTCTGTTTCTAGACTTACCGTTGGGGTACATCCTGAAGTCGATCAACGTTCCTTTCAGCAGCATGGTCCGAAGTGATAGCGACCGCATGATAGCGCGGGAAGACATTCTCAAACTTTTTCAATCGGCGGGTATCGATCTTACACAGCCTCTCGTCAGCTCGTGTTTCGTGGGCATCAGCGCGTGCACGATCGCGCTCGCGGCCTACGTGGTCGGGAAGGAGGACGTGGCGATCTACGACGGATCGTGGGACGAGTTCTGCAAGAGCGCTCCGAAGGACTCGCATGTCATCATCCCTGCTCCAAAGTTATAAGATATACCGGATTATTGGCGTAGCACCCCCCCCCCCCCGGGGGGGGGGGGGGGGAGATTCTTTACAGAGGCTCATCTGATTGGTATAGGTAATTGCATTAGAACAAATTTCCTGAGCAATGATTACAAATGAAAAACTGTTTGCCTTGGTTCTTCAGACGACTGGCAGAATTGTTAATATGTTCTTTATAGGTTTGCATGGTGAGGTAGACGAGTGAGGAACGTTTAAATGGGTACACCATGTCATGTGTGTAGTCCTTATAAGGACTGGTGTATTCTTTCTGGCAGAGATAGTTCTTATTAAGACTGTTGTGTAATTCTGTTGTGGTTATAGTTGTTTAGATCTTTCAAAGACAGAGATGGTCTCGACCTTTCGGACAATTACACAACAGTTCTTATAAGAACTAACACATCCCTCCAAATTTTAGTAGATTGTTAAAGAAATACGAACTGTGTGATATTTGGAGGAAAATGAATGTTAATACTATTCAGTTTACCTGGAGAAATAAATATCTAAAACTTGCTTCAAGATTAGATTATTGGCTGGTCGATAAAAGTTTTTTAGGGAGAGTTGTAAACACAGATATCAGACCATCAATAAGAGCTGATTACAACGCAATTTCTTTAAAATTCAAAACAAAAACTGTTCAAAAGGGTCCAGGTTACTGGAAGCTGAACAGTCGTGTTCTGTCTGATGACTGTTATCATAAAAATATTTGTGATGTTATTAGTTCAATGAATTCTCAAAATATGAGTCCCCTACAGAAATGGGAACTTTTGAAAATAAAGATACGTGAATTTACACAAAAATATTGTAAACATAAAGTGCAGATCAAAAAAATAGAAAAGGGTTTTTAGAAATGAAGCTTAATGTATTACAAAAATGTATTGATAACCAAAGTGGAAATAATGATAATGAAAACGAATATAGGGTCATAAAAGAAGAGCTGGAAAATATATATAAAGTAGAATCTAAAGGAGCTGGTATCAGAGCTAAGGCAAGATGGATGGAAGAGGGAGAAAGAAGTACTAAATATTTTCTTAGCTTAGAAAAGAGAAATGCTAGCAGAAAAAACATAAATCAGCTGAAGACAGGAAACGGGAAAAGAATTATTGAAAAACAAGACGAAATATTGAAAGAAACCGTTGATTTTTATAGTAAGTTGTATACTAAAGAAGATATTGATGTTAAAAATGCAGAAGATTATATTTTTTCTCAAAATATTTCATCTCTCTCTGACGATGAAAATAAAATATGTGAAGGTTTATTAACACACAGAGAATGTAAACAAGCTGTATTCGCAATGAAGAAAAACAAAACTCCAGGCTCTGACGGAATAACCGCGGAATTCTATCAGGTGTTCTGGAATGAGATCTGTGATATTTTAGTTGCCGCTCTTAACGAGTGTTATGCTAATGAGAAAATGTCGGATACTCAAAGGAAAGGAATAATTACTTTGATATACAAGAAAGGGGATCACCGAGAGCTGAATAATTGGAGACCGATCACATTGCTGAATAGTGATTATAAAATAATTGCAACAGTGCTTGCAAAACGTTTTCAAAAAGTAATTGGTAAAATTATTCATGAAAACCAGTCGGGTTACATAAGAGGTCGTCTGGCGGCTTGTAATGTAAGACTTACTAAATATATTATCGAATACATGACAAGGAACGGTAAAAACGGTGCTCTTATGATGGTAGATTTTTCTAAAGCCTTTGATGTTATTGATGTAACTTTTATCAAAAAATGTCTGAGTAAATTTAATTTTGGACCTGTTTTCCAGAAGTGGGTAACAACTTTATACACAAATATTTCAAGTTCTGTAATCGTAAATGGTTGGTTATCTGAAACTTTTAGTGTTCTGAGAGGAATACGCCAAGGGTGTCCCCTCTCGGCCTTATTGTTCGTAATGGCCGCAGAATTAATGGCAAATAAAGTGAGAGAAAATAAGGAAATCAAAGGTCTAGATATTGATGATAAAGGTATTGATCTGAAATTGCTGCAATATGCAGATGACACCTTATTTTATGTATCTGATATAAATTCTTTTGAAAATATTTTAATCGAATTAGAGGTTTTTGGCAAAGTTGCAGGAACGAAGTTAAATAGAGAAAAGACTGTCTTGATTTGGATTGGAACAGCCTGTCAACGATGGTCGTTATCTTGTTTTGGCTTACATTGGACAGATGAGCCAGTAAAATACTTAGGACATCATATCGCACCTGATCTGCAGTGTGCTTTAAAGATAGATTGGGAAAATAAATTAGAAAAAATGCAAAAACTGCTAGATAACTGGAGAAAAAGAAACCTGACTTTGTTTGGAAGACTGACTATTATTAAATCACTTGCAATTAGTCAAGTTATACATTTAATGATTGTTGATACAATACCGTCTACTTTTTTGATAAAACTTAATAGCCTGATATTTAAATTTCTTTGGAAAAGTAAAATTGAAAAGGTAAAACGATGTATTGTTACTGAGGATTATTGTGAAGGAGGAATACGAATGATTGATGTTAAAAGGCAAATGTTTAGTTTTAGGCTGAAGTGGCTTGGGATGTTTTTAGATAATACAACAGGAAATTGGAAAGATATGTGTAAACATTGGTTTGACTGTTTGGGAGGGCTGCATCTACTGCTCAATTGCAATTATACTGATTATACTTTAAATCTCTTAAAACTTAGAAATGTCCCACATTTTTACATAGAAATATTACATGCATGGTACCTCATAAACAAATTCACATCAGCTGAATGTCAGACACAGAAACATGTCGACGAAAATATTTTATGGTATAATCAAGATATTGTTTTTGAAAAGAAAATGTTATTTTATGAAGACTGGTATAAAAGTGGTATTATATACTTAAATGATATCTTTAACAATGGTACTTTTGTTTCAGTAAATGAATTATTTATCCGCCTTAAAACTAGAAGAAGTAAACAATTTTTGATCTTTGACTACACAAAGCTACAAAAATCAATTCCAAAAATTTGGATAAATGATATAAAGCACAGGGTACCTTTGGTTTTCAAAGACCATAATTTCTCTATCCCCCGCTTTGTATTTGGAAAATCAGTTAAACCTGTTAGTCTTTTGAGTAGTAAACAGTGGTATAATATGAGTAGTTTTGTATTGGGAAGATGTCTTGCAGAAGGACGTTAAATGGTCCTCTGTTTTTAATAGGAATTTGATTGGGATAAAAGATTTTCGTCTACGTGATTTTAATTTCAAGCTTTTATATAATATGTTACCAGTTCGTAACAATCTGTTCAAGTGGGGTCTCTCATACGATGACCTTTGTTTAAAATGCAAAAAGACTGAAGATGTGCTTCATGCTTTCATTTCATGTAAGGCAAATGAAACCTTCTTTGAATATCTAAAGGACTTAATTTTACGTGCTTTCAATCTTAGAATAGAGATAGATATTGTTTTATTACTCAAAATGAATTCGCAAACCGAAATCGATTTGATAATGACTATTGCTTTTTGGTCGATTTATAAAATGATTATTTTTCGTAATAAGTATGGGTATGATAACAGAGATTTGAGTTTGATTTACTTATTTAAGAGAGAAATGACTAACAGAATAGAAATAAATGAACAATTGAAAGTACAAAATATGAAATTTCCTGAGAATTTGCTTAGTTATATTTAAATAAATAACTTGTGTATTATTGATGTTCCATTGATTTGCTAAATTGTAAGCAAAATTATGTTACTGTTTGAATATTGAATAAACACCTCTAAGAGGCAAAGAGAAAAAAAAAACACATCCCTCCAAGAAAGAATACACCAGTCCTTACGAGGACTACACAGATTAATGTCTTGCCAAAGGAATTTAGTGCCATGGCCCAATGATGTGCCATTCTCCACCCAGGTGTTAAACAGAAACCCGGTAGAATGCAAACGTCCCTGTAGTTGGATTGGCACGACATGCAATCGTAAAATAGCACCTGGCCGGAGTACTCCTCAGGGAACGAAGTGTGTGCACAATCAGTTGCGGATAAGCATTTGATTCAAATGACTGGGGTTATAATAATTACAATGTTAAGCGCTTAGAAACTCAGTATTAAACGCTAAACAAATGTGAGTATGATGATTATCATTATTATGGGGGCTGTTGCAGCCCTACCCCCTTTCCAATACCCTAGTGACATTGCTGTTTTAAAGTATAACTTATACAAGTACTTATGTGCACTGGAAATTCTGAGACACAATTCAAATGCCACTACCCAATATAGAGGCTAAGACACAAGGTTACACAAGGTTACACAAGGTTACACAAGGTTACTTCAGAAATACTTGATATCTTTATTACTCGATAAATTCATTTGGTTTTTTCAATAGACATTATGAGATATGCTTTGTCTGTGCTTCATATATATATATATATATACAAAATATTTACACATCATATTCTAATTATATTCTCCTCTGTAGTACACCATTATAAAGTCGTATTACACCAAACCAAATCTATATATTTGTATTTGTACTTGCTGATAAATAATGATAACAGCAAACAAACTAAAACTCTGTAAAAAGATTTGAAATAAATATGTTCACCAAGGTTACTATTTCTTGTGAACTATCATTTTGGTATTTATTTCTGAGTTAGATGCCCACTACTGTGTTGATTCAAATGGCCCAGTATACTACGAAGGTAATGCTTGTTTTAGTAGAACCCCCTGTAATATTGGAAATGGTAACGGATGTTATTAACAGTAAGAAGAAGAAGAAAAAAAAGAAAGGAAAAAAAGTCATTGTGCAACCTTGCTATCATTTTTCATTTCAGTTACACTTGCTCTAGCAATAGTCATGATTACCTTGCAGAATGGCTGCTTATTGTTACAGAATCGAGTTCAAAGACGCTTTTAATGAGGCTTTATTTTTTCATTTGGTTCAGAAACATGCAGAAATGCTTTGATGCTAACAAACAAGTAAAACGTTTCCAGGAAAGAAATGTGCATTGCAGTCAGCTCTTTGCCTGAAAAACTGGTTTTTATTCTAGGCGGTTTGAAGCTGATGGACCACGGGGCAAAACAAAGTCATGTTTCTAAGACGATGCGGAGAGAGGTCACTAAATAGACGTTAATGGTCATACACGATTAATACATGTCTGTAAAACCCAATACACATACCACACACTTTCTTTAAAAACAATATGTAAAACTGTGAGTAAGAATGATTATAACTAATCCAGTGTACAGTTTGTTGGAGGAACAATGCTAACAATTTCAAATGAAGTTGAAATGGTTGAATTACACATATATTTTCAAAAGTATTCAACAAATTCAGCGGCTAAATATTAAAAAAATATCTTTGAATGTGTTGAAGTGGGAAAACGCCTACATTTTGTTTTCTTTGTTTTGCAATCACAATCAAATAATACCAGTTCACATTTCACTGGGCTGTAAAAAAAAGAATATTTTTTTAGTCACTGCAATACATTTTTTGTCATTGCCCAAATGAAACTATTTAAAAGTCATCGTCTGGCTGTTTGTAAAAAAACATAGCCACATAAAAAAAAGTATCCAAGTATCATGGTTAGTAAACCTAAACATCCAAATCAATACAACAATAATAAAACAATCAATAATTGATATATATATATCTAAATTAAATCATACACATTTCTGTGCAAAGCCAAGATGTTTAAAAATTTTAAACATCATTTTACTTAACAAAAGCATGTTCATATTAAAGCCTTCTGATTACTAAAAACCTACTGTCAATCAAAAGGGGGACAACAGAGGAAATGCAATCAGATGTCTACAGTATCCACAGCAGCACTAACATTCATTACAAAAAGTCAGTTTTATCTGGTAACAGTGGAAGATTCTTCAGTTCTTAACAAAGCAAGCTGAGAAGCATTTGGTGACGTGATTATGTCGTATACGGAGTAGAAAAAAAAATGTATGTATGATTCATTTTCCTCGTTGTATATTAGGTGTTTTGAAATCAATAAAACGTTAATTATCGTTTTTTTTTTAAATTGATGTTAAACATGAGCTGCATATCTATACCACCATTGCCATCTGTTGTGTAAACTAAAGCTTTTACTTCTTTGTATTTTCCAACAATGATTAACAACATCTATTATAACATTTTAATGTCCATCTTCCTTTGTACAAAACGTTTGCATCTGTCTATAACAATTAAAATCATATTCGTCAATCCCAAATTTTGCTATCCTCTTTCTTTAATATAAAGAAAGCAATGGTTGGTTCAACATGAGCCCATATTCAAGTAATTTGATGTAAAAAATAAATTTTCAATGTTTACTCAACTGTTTTCATCTACATGTACCTTTCTCGTTGTGTTATTGCTTCAATTATATACATCACTGTTAAACTTAATTTGATTAAACAAATATAGTTTCAATCTCAATTCCCAAGATGACCACTGATTCAGAGCTTCCAATAACTGATATTCTTCTTAGCAATGTTGACTACATCGTGGGGGTATATATTATATAGATATATATGTATAAATATGTGTGTGTGTGTGTGTATATTTAATGTGTCATTAGGCCCTACACTTAATAGAAACCTAGGTGACTGTTTGCAAAAGAATAGCCATAAATATACTACTTGTATGAAAAAATATAAGCTATATTAATCATAAACTGGAGATTGGAAAGCACCATCGGATAATATCCCCTTTCTTGCACACAAACTTAATCAACCTTCAACATAAGAACAGATTCTACAAAATTGGCAAAACTAGCATATTTTACTGTGGTATAAGACCACCCCCCCCCAAAAAAAAAAAAAAAAACACCAGCCATCTTAAATATAGCTATGTATTCTGAAAATTCATTGAGACACAATGTTGGTTAAATATATCTCTTTTGGAGAGCATCGTACCATGTATTGGGCCCAATTATTCCATGACATAGTATGAAACCTTTTATACCCCCCATCTTAACAATGGGCATCAAATCGAAATATTTCATGGGAGTGGGCACTATGAATAGTTGGACTTAGTTGTATTTTCCCACTTCATTGCAACTCATATCTCATTGCCCTCAGCATACCTCATGACAAAAGGTGGTTCCTAAACAGATGACTATAGAATTACAACAATGAGCAGAATTTGTCTTCTAAATGGGTAAGAAGTGTATAGTGTTGGCCTAGTACAGCATCTACAAATTTCTACCTTCAGTTAACCATTATCAAATGAAACAAACACTAAATTAAATAATTGCACATAACAATATTGAAAGTTTTGTTTTGAGAATGAACCAACCTAAAAGACCTTATCTATTCTTGGTATTTAAAATGGTTAAATAGTAACTACATACAAGAATCTAGTTCTGGGCTCCATTTCACAAATCTTGTCATCAGTGACAAATGACAGTGTTTGTTATAAGCTAGTAAAATCCTTGCTTTTAATTGGTTATCAGCAGATGTGTCACAGATTTTTGTCATTTGTCATTGAAAAAAAGGCTTTGTAAAACGTGTCTCTGGAGTTGTACAATATCACTGGAGGTATCCTTTCAAGCAATTTGCACGCCCCCCCCCAAAAAAAAATGGAGTGCTACACGTATTGAGAGTTGGAGAGCTACATGTGATCTATAGGGAGAATCACACATTTTACATGAGCATTTGATTGAATCTACACATAGATGTATACATGAGCTTACTATACAGAGATGCACACAATAGCCTACAAAGTTCAAGTATCCCTTGTGGTTTTCCTGCGTATTATTAGAACAATATTCCATGGTTCTGAAATCCATCTATTACATTTCTTTGTAACAGGATTTGCCCGTACAGCAGAACCACTTCCTAAAGAACACCGGTATATTAAACAGACATCCGTTATAACAAAGTGATTTTGCTGGTCCTATTTCTTTGTATTCTACTGCTTTTATCACCCTGATTATCACAAGGTGTCAATTTGAATGGAAAAAAGAAAAGGTGATTTTTCAATTTCCTTGGTCCTCGCAGTTTGTTTCAACAAGGTTTCTCTGAAATACTCCATTACTTAGATCATGATTTTATATATTTATATGATCACATAATTGATCGATATAAAATTATTCTTTACATAAACCAACCTATGATATTTGTAGGACTATAACTTAGAAAGAATATGAAAGAAAGAATATGAAAGAAAGAAAGCAAAAAATTGCACAATTTACATCGCATTTGCCATTGGAGCTTATTGAAACCTTGTCATATAGCAAGATAAATGGAAATTTCGCCCTACAAATGATAAAAAAGCAATAAAGTTGAAATAATGAAAGCCATTGAAAGATTACATCCTAATACCTCTAACTAAAATATATTATAAACACCCTCTTAAATAAAGTTTTTTTTAAGAAAATTTACAACAAAATTACATTGCTCAACATAATTTGATTGTGATGAGTGCAAATATATCAAACTAATATTGCAATATACACAGTCAAATTAAAAACAAATTACCCTGACATAATTTATACATAGCAATAACGTGATAAATGCAAATAGGGAAAAGTATTTGAAATTTAAAGGATGCTGTACAATATTTAAGGAATTAATCAAACATTGCACCATATGAATTGATATCCCTGGACCCAACGCTATATGGTACTCTTAACGCAACCTAACATTCAATCACAACTAAAGCCATTACCCCAAGAAACAGAAAGACCTGAACTCATATCCTGGTTAACATCTTCCTTGCTCTCAACATAAACATGTACAAGGAAACACAAGAGGTATACAAAAGTGTTTGGAGCCAGAAGGGTATTATATAATATAATATGTGAAAGGAAGTAAAACAGAGCCAGTGTGTCCGATACTGTTGTTCCCCTGGGTTTAATCCCATCACCAATATTATCCTCATAGAGGAACTTAAAGGAAATTACATCTCTGTAGTGATAAAGATATCCAAATGAAATAAGTTGAATTTTGGGGGTCATTTATAATGTTCAATATTTTAACATTCTATCCATGATTTCCCATATTTGAGGGTAAATTACACCAGCTAATGCTACTGCTGTCTTGCAGAGTTCACATTGCAAAGACTTGGGTTTATTAACCAAATCTTCTAAATTAATCATTTTTCATTCCACAATCTATTTTCCATTCAATGGTAATTGGATTTTTTTTTTGAATGAACCAGTGTCAAAGTAAATGACCAAATTTAATTGAAATATATCCAAATTGTACACAAAAATAATGATTTCTTATCTTTTTCAATACACTACATTGCAAATTTAGAAACTTTAATGATTAGTTTCAATAAATTCACTCTTATCTGAGAACTGCACAACGTACTGCTATGGGTTTAACAAGCCTCGGAGGTGGATTAGTTGATGGAGAGGAAAAAACACTTAACATGAAAACAGAATTCTCATCTACTCGTTGGGGAAATACTTTCTAGCACCGCCTGAATTTTTCTTTGTATACCCTTTGAAAGTTAACAGGCAAAGATAATTGCTGCATAGTGATGAGATATGGGTCTACTTCACCTCAAATATTGAGTAATCCTTCTACTTAACCTTCAAAAGGAGAGGGAGAAAAAAAGGGAATAAGACCTTCATTGTATTGTGATTCCTCTCTTATCTGACCTTGACAATAACCTTGACAAATTTCAATCATAAAATACTTCACAAAACATTGCATTAGAATAGATCTTTTCACATGTATACATTTCTCTGGAAAACAATTCTGTCCTTCAAGAAGCAACCTTCACCATATTCTAAATACTCTCTCCATCTCTCATTAGTAATGTTCTTTATTTAAATGGAAGCTGCATCCTGCTTCTCTGAGTGAACAAGGTTTGCTTTCATCATGATCCTCCTTGGGCGAGATCGCTTTGATCCTCCACGGCATCAGCGAATTCATCGTCGTCTCCGGCGTCGGTGGAATCTCTACTTGAGGTTCTCTCTAGACCCTGATGTACCTTTCTGTTTGTCTCCGCTTGGAGGCGCTGTTCGTACTTCCTCACGTCTTCTTCGGTCATGTCTGAAGTCAAAATAATTCAGAAGAGCAGCAAATAATAATTCAATTCAAATCATTTATTTCCAAATTCCAAGATCAATTAAAAAAATGTGTAAAAAACAGTCAATGGGCAATAAAAACATTATAAAACTATGACATTTCAGTGAAACGATTAAGAAGATAAAAAAAAACAAAAAAAAAACACAAGTATAGCATTCAATGAGAAACAAGGTGAAGAAAGGGCAAAAGTAGACCGTATAATACATAATTCAGTATTGACAGACTACATAAAAAACATACCGGTAAGTGAATAATTGGAAAATGGTGAACACAATGAAAGCCAAATTTGTGGCTTGTTAGAATGTGTACACTTTTAACACTTTGCTTAGTTTCCTTGCCTCTCTGCATGGTCAATCAATTGTCACACGTGGGTTTTTGCACAAAACAATAGGCACCAATTGATAGAAGGATTGGTCTGTGCAACACAGTGCCTTTGCAAAAACATCAATTTTTTTGTCTTGATTAGGTCCTTGACAATCCTTTTAAAACTAGTAAAAAATTAATCCTTCACTAGGAAAGGTTTAATCTTGAGGCCTTTGGTATTATTAAGCCATGATAAATGCAATACAGCAAAGAGTAATAATATGTGTGGCATAAAAAGTCAATGCTGCAATGTGCCTACAAACTGTGATAGGTATACTGCCCTCTACAGGGGTAATGGAAGAGAAGTCAATAACACAAGTGAGCTGCATAAATATATTGGGGTCAACTTGCTTATGAAAATGTGATGAATGGTTTGGATAATGATTTTTGTGTTGCATTTTCATTTCTGCCGGATTATTTGAATGCCAACTATTCATATACATGTATACATACATGTATCAGTTGCTACCCTACAATTTCTGCTACGCCTACATGTAGCTCTACACTAGCTGCTGCTGTTACACCCAAGAGGAAAGATTTCTGCATGTTCGCTTCCATTAACATTTTGAAAGACGGCAAAGTCATCAGAACATTTATGTCAAGAAAATTGAAATGTCAGGATTTTACCTGCACCAAAGTGTGAAAACTTAACTAGGAATTGTGGAAGAATAGAAAAGTTCATTGGTCTTTAAGCAGCTAGGCTACTCACATGAATTTTAAAATTGTGATATTATGAGATTTAACAAAAATTGTATTATATTATTTGAAATGAACTTACCATACCACTCATCGATCCATGAGAATGCTTGCCTATGACCCAATAAAAGGATATCTTGTATTGCCTAAAATAGAAACAAAGAATAAAATAATTTAACCCTAAAAAGGCCGGGCTATTTTAGGTCTAGTACAGCCGGGGGGGGGGATGTGCCATTATGGCCCCCCTTAACATCTCGGCCATGAAGCGGCCGATCACCGCTAAAATTTGCACGCATGTCAAGTGAAGTGTATAGAATAATATGACAATTTCAATTTTTTGAAAAATTCACTCATTTGCATATTTAAAATATGCGCAAGACTTGAAAGAAAAAAGTCAGCGAGCGGCGGGGCCCCATCCATATGCGTTCCTGAACAATCAGAAAATTTGTGGAGGGGGGGGGGGCCATAATGCCCCCCCCGGCCTTATTACGGTTAAGAAAGAAGCCAAAGTCTTCAACTTTCTCACAATAAAAACATGGCAAAACATTGTCACAATTCAACAATCGGGGTCATATCTTTTAAGTTCACTTTACGAATGGCGCATGAACACTTTGAGTGGTAGGAATACTATCAAGTATAGATTAAGGTTAACGATCATGCCTTAGCTTATGTCGCCAGCTAGATAGCTAAAGGTATTTCATAGATTTACATCAAATCACTCTTGACTACCTTGTGGTATCGAGTAAATCTCCATGAAGATGACATTTATACTCCCACATATTCTGAATATTGATCATATAAAGAGGTTTAAAATAGAGAAGGTAGAATGAAGTTGATCTTAATCGAGTGTAGTATGCAGTATGATTGCTCTTTTTGATGATACAAATGTGAAAAGTCAAGATGCAAAATGGCAAATATCTTTTGACTTTAAATGTTCCTTTAACTTCAACATGTACACAAGCGATACAACTTATTTTACTTTTGATTTAAGTAGATTTTAGAGTAGCTAGGAATAGAATTAATATATCCTGATAGTAAATGATATGCATTAATGTTGATTGTTTTTTGGTTGATAATAAATCGTGAACAATATAGATTAAAAATGTTCTTTTAAGTTCAACATTTACACAATGCAATGCCACTTATTGCTTATTTGATGGAATTAAGCTTCCTTTCTATATTTTTCTTTTGATTTCAAAATGTTCCTTTAACTTCAAAATATTCACAATTGAAAAGAACCTGTCATTTTACATTTCTGTTCTGGATTATGGGCAATATAGGGAGTTGGGAAATTATTAAATTCAATATTCCGTTTTGTCTGCTTTTCACTGCTTCTCAGTATTAACTACCCGTATGAGACTTGGAGCAAACATGAGGAATTAGTAAATTAACAGCCCCTCCTTTTAGTCACTGAACCTCCCGAAACCATCCGTCCGCTTTCAATGCGCTGTTGTATCTGTTCTATGTTGTCTACTATAATAATGTTATACGTGTGTAATTCTTACGATGTCTACAGTAGGATTTTGCATAGAAAAATAGCGCATATTTCATATTGTTTAGAGCAGTGTCCAAATGAGAGCAATATTGCAACATTTTCCAGTGAGTAATAGGCCACTTTTACAAAATCTCTAGTTGCTAATGGGTTAACACATGGTCGGCTGCCAGCAAGATGGCTGTTCCTGCTATTGACGATACATGGGCTCCTTGCAGGCAGCCGAGTTCATAAAACGATGGCGGGTTGAAGAGAAAGGTAGGTCAAATGAAAGATGAGGAAGCTATTTCCAGGTAATAACACCTCTCCAGATCATTTCAGTACAGGTAATGCATCATTTTAGCATCTAGTACACTGTCACCCATAGCAGCTCAGTGTCTAATTTTAGTATTTATTTTTTTTACATCTTTTGATCCAGATTTCTAGGAATAATATGTTATACATGAGCAGTGTTGAACCCATTTCTAATGCAGTATACTGAAATTCATGAATACGGACAAATTAACCTGGTAGGAATTTATTCCTTGAAATGCTAGCTAGAGCGCCGTATGGCAGCCGTGCTAATTTAAAGCAAGGGTAATAATCGGGAGCGCCAAGAGGGTCAAATCTGACAGACATGAGCGCTATACAAGAACCCACTATTATTATTATTATAAATTATTGATGTGGTGTGAATTCTATAATCACTATTTTTGTAAATTGGCATTATTTTGTTGAATTTAGTATTTTCCAATAAAACTTCATTTCAAACACATTAGTATCATTTTCTAACTACGTAGGAGAGGGAAATAAAAACAAATGGTTCCAATTTGAGGGGAAATGGTGATTTATTAGACCTTAAATATATCTTGTGAACTGCTGAGGGCCAGTTAACGGCTTGCTACTTCAACTACTTCCGTGCCATGGGCATCGAGTCCAAACTAAAACCTCTTCCACCTTCACATTTTTATGCCTCAGTCACACCTTTGCGAATTTGGCTTGCGTATTGATGCGTATTTATGGCACGCCGTTTTTAACATGTATTCCTATTTCTTGATATCAAGAAATTAATTCTTGATATAAAAAAATGATTTTCTGTTGTAAAGTAATGGTAATTCTTGATATCAAGAAATAGGAATAAATGTTAAAACGGCTTGCCATAAATACGCAGCAATACGCGTGACTGAGCCATTAGGCAGCTATTAGAGTGAAAAGTGGTGGCATGAAAGCTTTATTTTTGTTAAGCTTCTGAACACCCCCCCCCCCCTCAATTTTACATACCAAATATTAAATGATTTTTGTTGTTCAATAACATTAATTCACCTCCAAATTCAGAATTTCCCTTGTGAAATTATATATTTTATATACTCTATGATACCATGATATTTTGAAACCTAAATTACAAGCTATGCTTTCCTAGGTTTCCTCCGCAAAATAGCAAGCAATTTTCTTCTTAGTTTCAATAGC
Source organism: Strongylocentrotus droebachiensis (assembly GCA_035222895.1). Classification (NCBI taxonomy): domain Eukaryota; kingdom Metazoa; phylum Echinodermata; class Echinoidea; order Camarodonta; family Strongylocentrotidae; genus Strongylocentrotus; species Strongylocentrotus droebachiensis. The sequence goes on along the minus strand of JAVYIG010004266.1, from coordinate 137,625 downwards.
ATACTTTTACTGCATTGCATGTACCATATTATGTATATTTCTCATTTGTTAATATTTTAATTAGAATGACTTTGTAATAGGAAAAGTTTTGTCAATTTTATTCATTGTTATTGTGGAAATAAGCAAAATGAAGAAAAAATGGAAAAAAATGTCCTTTTAAAACTCAACCTGCGGCCTTGGTGAAATATAAATCGCATGGGAAAAAATTCTGAGTTTGTTGATTCATACATTTTGTTGTATTGAATGGCAGAGCATGCAATATTTGTATACCATCCAATTTTTTGCAAATTCAGATTGCAATCACATTGTTATTGGATCTTAGTCAGATGGTAAAGTGAGTGGTGGACTGAAGAGCAAGCATGCTGACGGAGGTAAAGAGGAAAAAAAAGAGATCTACATGTAGGTTTCTAGGATCTGCCAAAACACCTCTGCAGATCATTTCCATAATGAACAGATCTAAGCTCCGACCATGCTTAGCTGTAATGACTCCCTGAGGCTATAACGAAATGTTACTTTTCATTAGCTTGATGATCTTAAGACTATAGCAGCTAGTAGAAATCCTATGAGATTGGTTGCAGCTTGAAAGGTATTCTCTGTGATGTTCAGAGACATTTATAGCTAGCATACTATTAAAGGGTGAAAAGCCTGGAAAAAAGTAGGAGAAAAGATTCAACCTATTCTTGGCAAGGAGTAGAAATCATACAAGCATCTATTTTTTAATTTTTTTTTGCGATAAAAGAGAGAGAAAAAGGAAAAAGTTTTGCAGAATTTCTGAAAATCTTTGTCTTAAACATCTACCAACTGTCTTCAAAACATGTCCAGTTAAACAAAGCAACATGTCCCAGATTTCATTTTGTAAGAAATAGTTTAGTTGGGGGTTGCTGACATGATAATCTTAATACTGCCTAAACAATATCAGACTCTTCTTCGTTCATAAGGTAGTTTATTTGAAAGACACACAAATAAAGGGAACTGCATTAGCAATGTCAATGTTGACATTACCTTGATACAAAATCAGGAGCAAAATCATTACATCAACATGCAAGCATTATTGCAAAATAGCTGTTTAATTGTGCAGAACAAATGGTTTTAAAATTAAACTTAGAGCCAATAATTTTGTTTTAGGGCAGTAGATCTCCAACAATGCAGCCCATAATAGCTTCCAGTGCATCAGTGGATGACATGCAATCCCAAATTGGGGATCTGATTTTCCTAATGTAAGTGTATTGTGAGTATACTAGATGAATGTTCAACTATTCATTTGTCAGTAATCTTTTTCCAATTATCTTTTGTAATTACTTTGCAATCTTTTGTAATTACTTTGCATAAAGATGATAATCCAAAAAATGTGGATTCTCTTTCAATATTAATTGGTTTCATTTCATTTTGCATTACCCACATATGAAAATAATACACGACCTGATATTTGCATCAAAATTGAGGGATAAAAACTGAATTACCTTGTGCACGAAGCTTTCGACTCTTGTTTGTAGACCCCAAAGCTCAAACTTGACCCGTACCAGCTTGTAGGAACACATTATAGGATTACTCGTCTCCTGAGGGTTTTAAATTGGCAACAAAATTGACATTAAAACGATATTACTAGGTGAATTCCGTATTGGTTGGCTTAAGAACTGATTAACAAACATATAGTCAAGAACTAAATTAATCATACACTAACCAAGTTTTGTAACAAAAATTGAGTATCAGAATTTTTTTTAGCGCTCCTAAATATTCAATATTATTATTATTATTATTATTTCATAGAGTCAGTAGACATTAAGACTAGACATACATGTATACAGGCATGGAAAGAGATCCAGTGGAAGAATGAAGATATCAAATATAGTTAAGGCTGATTTTTAAATTAGATAATAAAAAAGACAACATATAATTATGATAACTCACCCTCCAGTCCTTTTGTAGATGCCCCCTCCCTGTCTTTTTCGACTTGAACTTTGTTGGATCCTAAAAGAAAAGAAAAAACAAATACATATGAATTTATAGCTCAAGGTACATGTAAAATACAAGAGCAGTAACAAACAGACTTAATTTGAACTTTTTGTTCAATTTCATAATCTGACACCACTAGTCAAATTGCGTCAAAATGAATTTACATCCTAGTATGATATTTAATGAATGAATGATTAATGAACACTCTACGGGTAAGCCTGGATCCTATGACCTGGGTAATAATATATATATCTGTAAAGTGCTTTAAGAGGGCCTTCGGTCCTGAAAAGCGCTATAAGAACTAGCTATTATTATTATTACAGGTTCAGTCTATTATAATATGTAATGCACTGTCAACTCATTAAACCAACATGGAATAAATAGTGTTGTTTTCTGAAATGTTAAAGGTAATACAAACTTTTGGGAAATTTTAAAAATGGCCCGATAGAGATTCTTTAAAATGTTGATATATTTGGATGACCCTGAGGATGTATTATAAGCACTAGAAAAATCAGCCCCTAAAACATTTCTGCTTTCGAGAAAAATTTGATATACAAATTTCAGATAGCTTAAAGAGCCTTCTAATGGTAGCTGCGACCATGAAAATCTCAGAATATGCAGATGTGATATATAATTTCCAAACGGGAATAACAAATTGGTTGATTTTAGTCAAGAAACATTGTTTTAAAGGTAAATAAATATCTTGACCTTGAGAGGGAGCTATACAACAAAGACTATTTACAATTTCATCACTTTAGACTCGATTTCAACCGCGACAACGATCACTGAATATTGTAGGATGGCATATGCTTTCAATATGTTCATTTGAACCAAATTCATGACCCCATACCAAAACTTTGTATTACCCTGTACCTTTAAGAATAAAATCTTTTGTATTTCTTACCTCATTTTCTTTGTAATACTTTTCTGGAACATTGTTGTATGCTATATCAACTGGAACAACTTCCCTTTCACTCAATTCTGCTTCTGAAAGACTGAGGCACTGCAGAAAGGAAAAATAATCAAAGAGAACAAAAGGAAACGTACAGTCAGCATTATTACATAAATGTTTGAAAAATGAAGGAAAGATTAAACCGGAATGTATCAGAAATGCTAAGATTGTTTATAATAACCACAATTATGACGGAAATGATGATAGTAACAATGATGATAATGATATTGATAGATAGTCTCTACATATCATTTTTTTAACTAAATTTTTATTTAGCTCTTTGTAATGTAAACAATCATTCATGCAGAGTCCCTCATTGCATCACTAATAGAGCTAGCTAGATCAAATAAAACTAATCAATAATTACATAAAAAATCAATGAATGAATAAATGAAAACAATCTGGAAAAAAATTGATGTAATTATGAGCTTTTTTCCTAAACTTAATTATGATAGGATGAACTGTAATCTTTACTGACTAAGATTTCGTAATTCCGTAAGTTCTCTACAAAAAATTGGAAGAGCTGGAAAAAAAATCAGTAAAATTCTGTCAAAATATGAAGGAAAATGGTAATCATGAAAATGACTTTACTGAAACAAATTAATCAAATTCTTAAGATAGTCACATTTTTCTATATACTCTGTACAAACCTATAATCTCCTCCAAACAAACAAAAGAAGGAAATATGTCAATGGACATCATTACGACAATAAATGTTCTCAGAACTCTATACATTCATCATTAATTCAAGTCAGTTCTTGCATCTTGATGTTGATCACCCCTGGGATGACACAACAAATAAAGTGATTGATTAATTTGCTCAAGTTCTTTTATGAACAATGTCAAAATATGGAAGAGTACCGTATCTCATAATTCTGAATATTTCGCATGTGTAGAATGAGGTAGGTGGGGTTTTTCTCTTCAATATCTGGTTTGGATGTGCTAAAAAATAGTACTATTTTTGTTTAGATATCATTTTTTTAGAGGTTAAAAACAACAACACAACAACAACAAACAAACAGACAAACATTGTATGCCCTACATGGATATTGATTTTCACACAGTCATTGCCGTCATCACTATCTTCTTCAAAATACTTCCTTGATATACAATTCATATACATCTGAAGTTAACAATACAGTTTTCAATGATTCTGTGCTAAACTAGTAGCTAGCTTATTTCATGTCAATTTTACTATTATTATCATTTTGTCCAATTCAAGTCTGAATTTGATATATTTCATTTAGACCTGCCTAAAGCCTAGTTCATCCATGAATTGATAAACTACCTTTGAAAAAGAAAAAGCCGCGGGAAAATTAAAAGTATTTTACATTTTAAATGCCAAGTGAGGGTGAAAAAAGGGAGCTGTATACAGCACAGGTCCCTATCTGCTTGTCATAAGATACAGAAATTTGATGCCTACTATGCTTATGCTAATTTCGTTTTTTTCTGCATTTTTGTTTCTTTAGGGCGGATTACTATGTCCAATGTGTATGAGGTTCACAGGGTTGGAGGCGTTGAATAATCAATATATCAAGGAGTAATCCTATAGCCTAGATCCCGAGGCATGCAATTTCCAGGAAACTATTTTATCTATGAGCGAGGGAGCAGAGTGGCTACATCACCACGCCAACACGCAACTCACACCCACAAAAAATAGAGGAAGGATGCATGGTTACAAGCCTCAAGTTTGGGTGATACAAAATAAATTCTTCTTCTAGCGGATCGATTTACTATTTGTTCAGAGCCAGAAGGGCATTAACAGATGACATAGCAGCAAATTCACAACTTTCGTCTTTTTCTTACTAACATGGAATAATCAAGCAAATAAAATTGCGGAAGGCCAGAAAAGCTTTATGATGACCCATAGCAGTTCACAGTATTTTCAAGGTCTAAATAAATCACTCTTTTCTGCTCAAATTGGCACCACTTATTATTTTTCACCCCTACATGGTTAAATAAAAAGTATATGAAATGGACCAAACTGAATGGAAATGACTAAATTCACCCCCTCCATTTGTATATGAAAATAGTAATCATAAATTTCACACCACATTGCTAATTTAGAGACCGTAATGATTATGCACAATAAAATATTTCTTATTCAAGACTGTACAGCATTAGAAATGGACTCAAAAAGATATTCCTCATCTTATACTATTAAGACAACGTCACTAAAAAGTGACACAGAACTGCTATGAGTTATATTAAAACTGAAATGAACAACGCCTTTCTGGCTCTTAATTGGTGAACGAAATGATAGATGTACAATACAAACTACTATCAATCTTGTGATTTTCTTGTATATTACTCTTTCATTTCATTCCATATACTTGGGACACATTTGAGTATGTGCTGGAAATTAAAAGGGGGACACATGCCCCTTGTGCCCAAGGTTACACCACTTCCTCTAGCTATGGTACATGTATGGCAAGGCCATTTCAAACTTTGATCTAAGTTTTTGAATTTCAAATCAATGCAACAGTATGCAAGAATTGGCAAGATTTGTAATATGCGAATGAAAATAAATCAAAATAAATCCACTAATCCATTTTGCAGTGACATATTCTAATGAATACTCAATACCTCATTAAAGAGAAGCTTGACTTCTAATAAAGGTGAAAAATAATTGGTGACCTTTCTCCTTCTTTTATGTCAGTTTGGAAGGCTATCATAGAAGGATTGATCATATCTTCAAATGATATGCAAAAGATGATGAATAGCATAAGTGTTTGGCCTAAAATTTCATGTCACATATGTGTTTTGCCTGTGCTTTTCAGCAACACTGAATCAATTTATTATCAATTTGATGATTCCAGGATCTGCTTTTAGTTACTACACAATAAACAATTCCCAATTGCTTGGAAATAGACTCTTCCACAATTATTATAAAATAATCAGTGACAAATTACAATTTTGTTATAAGCTGGTGATATCCTTGCTTCTGAATGCTTATCAGCAGCAGATTCGTTACTGATATTTGTCATTTTATCATTGACAAAAGGCTTTGTGGAACAGGTCCCAGAACACAACTTCATCATGAAGTTAATATCTACTATAGATCGTAGTGTTTCAACTTAAAATGTATTTGAACATGCCATATTACAAGTAGTGAGTAATATCTACTTTCTGCTCCTGTTAACAAGTAACAATATCCACACAGCCAGTGTCCCTTTTCTGGAAACAGATATACCAATCAATAAATTCTGGGAAGCGAAGCACGGCCAGCACGACCACTGATTGCCTTACAGGTGATTTGATACGTTTAAGATTTACGCCTTCAACTCTATGATTAACAAGGAGGTGTAGGACATCGGTTTACCTAGATCTTGCACGTCTTGTATTTCTCTCCCGATCTCTTTTATTTGGATACCACTGAAAGATTTCAGCAAGGATAGGAAACTGGAGAGAAGTAATTGGTAATCACCTCTCTCTCCATGCAAGATCATTACCCTGCAGTTGGCCCAATTCCTGCGATTGATAGTCACATAATGGAATTAAAAGCCCATGGATACATGTACATAATAGTTTGGCAAGTCTCCTGACACACTCACCAGTCTTGAAAATGTTGTTAATAACTAGCATGGTACTCAAAATAATAAGCTCATATTAAGTATGCTCTGTAAATAAAGCCCTGTTCCGTAAAATACAATGCAGTAAACTGACCTTTTATACTCACAACAAAAAGAAAAGTGGGTTGAAAAAATGGTGCTATGTGCAACATAGGCTTCTAACTGTGCTTGTTTTACATACACAACAACCTTTCCAAGCTTAAAAAATTAATTGTTTAAGACACAATAAGGAATAGAGTGTAACTTCTACGTATTTTACACATAATTTGTTTTCTTAAATAGAAGAAACAAAGGTTCACAACATTAGTTTGAAGGCCAAAAAATAGGAATAATTCTTCCAAAATGTTTGAAGAACCAGTATAAATGAGAGAGAGAGAAAGAGAGAGAGAGAGAGAAGTGCAATATGCTACTGCCATTTCATTTTGCCACTTAATGGTCGATTTCTGTTTTTAAGTCAGTTTATCACATCACATGTGAATGAGGGATCAATGGAAGGGTGGAGTCTGTCTGGAAGACTAACCACAGCCAGAGAAACATCCACAACATAAGGCGCGTCCTCATCATCTCGAGATTGCCAAATAGCCCGCTATTTCTGATTTGGGAAACTCCTGAAGTTACAAATTGCGTCTTCATCAGCTCAAGATTCAACCTCGAAACTTGAAACTCGATCTTGAGAAATTAGCTCGAGATATTTTGCTCAGGGTTCGCGCATAGTGCGAGTCTTCGGGCTGGTGAAGACGCACCGGACAAATAGCATGATATTTTGCCAAATAGTGGGATATTTTGCAAACTATCCCAAGATATCTTGGGATGACAATCCTGACCAAATATCCCGCTAATTGTAACTTTGGGCTGATGAAGACGCAAATTAGCTGGATGGTTTGTGATCGGGATAGTTCAAATAGCGGGATATTTGGCAATCTCGAGCTAGTGACGACAGGCCTATGGTGGCAGCATTGAGAACTCTAAGAGGGGGCAAATTGAATTAGGGAAACGAGAATGAGATGGATCTCGTTTATTGGGATGAGCGCCGCTGCAGGCGATGAAACAATCCGCCACTCGGTTTCTCCCGCCCTTCAGATGAGTGTTTTTATCCTTGCAGACTGGCCGTTGGTGAGAGGTACACTAAGCGGCTAATGGTCATCATGGTGATTGACGTGGACATGGTCAAGTAAAGTTGTTCCCTTCTGATCCCTTGACATCGTACTTCAAAACAAGTCCACTGTTTATGCAAAGCCTTTAAGGTAGAGTTTTATATTACAGGGGTGGAGGGGAATTAATCAGAACACAGGAGCATGCCTTTACATGAAAACAAGGGATCCGTATTTCATACCAGATTTCTTGGTTGGGTGATGAGACAACTACATACTACTAACATAAAAGCTAAACTAACATTAAATAGAGCAAAGCAGAAACAACAATTTCAAAGACAACATTTTCAAATTGATACATTTAACACTACTTACTGCTTAGTTTGAAATTCATAGCACTGGATCTAGCAAAAAAAAGGTAAATTTATATTGGGATAAAACATTTTGAAAAACCCTGTTATTTCTTTGCTGTTATAGATGTTGATTAAACCTTTTGAAGTTTTAAATACCGGTACCTGATAGAGTACCCCAAATGCACCTCATTATTAATGAACCTGGGTTTTTAGCTCTTACGCCAGGAGTGACAAAATTGTGTCTCAGACATGAAAATTTCATACCACGGCGACACCTCCCCTCAAAATCTAACAAACAAGCATAAAGGAACTATAATTGTATATCTGCATTATTTATTTTTCAAATTATGTGGTCATAATTGAACAGGCTTCTGGAATTTGACACTTTGGTTGGATACTATCTCTTTATGGCTGTCTCAATTGTCACTGTCTCCATATCTCCTTTCTCTCTCTCTCTCTCTCTCTCTCTCTCTCTCTCTCTCTCTCTCTCTCTCTCTCTCTCTCTCTCTCTCTCTCTCTCTCACACACACACACACACACGTAATAAACTGATGTGCATAAACAGAACTCCTAACTTCGCTGTTGACATAAGTATTCAAGTGCCCGATACTTGTTCATTTATTTATGCATTTGCGAAATGATCCGTCGTGAACTGAATCATAATTTAGCCGAAAAAACTAAACCTTGCCATATCCAAAGTGAACCCAAGCATGGCAGTTGAGTTACAGTACAAATCACAATTGTCGTTTTGCATTTTCATGTTTTGAACTGAGTGCCATTTGAATTTCAAGTGCCCGATACTTGTTTATTTATTTATGCATTTGCGAAATTATCCGTCGAGAACTGAATCATAATTCAGCCACAAAAAAAAAAGAACTTTGCCATACCAAAGTGAACCCAAACAAGGCAGTTGAGTAACAGTACAAATCACAATTGTCTTTTTGCATTTTTATTTTAAACCGAGTGTCATTAAAATTCACTCTTTACATTCTGTTTTTACATTCTAAGTTTAAATGATACATTTCTGAAAATCATCCCTTTAACGCTTATTTTTAGGGGCATCATTTAAAATCTCTCTTTCACAGCATCATATTGGGGTGAAATACCTCAACCCAAATGCTAAAGTGCAGAAACGTTTTGATATTCACTCTCAGACCACATTCATGTTCAAGCAAATCAAACAATCACATGTTATTAGATCTAATCTCTACTGGGACCCATCCGCATTCCGACTATTCACATTGTTAAAGTTTATTTTGAGTTTTGGTAATGAAACTGCTTCTTGAGATAAATGTAAACTCTTCAAAAGATATCCAGGGCCCCATCTTGTAAAGAGTTGCAATTGATCCAAGTCGATCGCAAGTTTGCAGTCTACTTCTCTTATGTACATGTACATTGTTGTGAATGATATCATTCGCAGATAAGTTGCGATTATTGTTAAATCTTTATTACATGGGGCCCAGAATTATCTAGGAGTTATTCTAAATTTGTTTATTAAACAGCATTTCAAGTTACTTAATGTATATTATACAACGCCTACTAAGATTCTTGCAACCTCATTGGTCAATTCTTGATCACATGACATGCGCTAAAAGTACCATTGAACGGCATCATTGACGCGGAGTGCAATTTCGTTTGATCCTTTCGCACCATTGCACTCTGACGTCACTAACGATGTACAGAGTATATGGTGAGGTAAGTGACGTCAGAGTGCAATGGTGCGAAAGGATCAAACAAAATTGCACTCCGCGTAACAATAAACATAAAGGTTGGTACGCACGGCGCATGGTACGCGCGTGGTATGCTGCCTGCTTAATAGTGGCGCTCACTATCAGCAATTTCATCAATTGAAAACAAACAAAAAATCGCTGAGATTTAGGCCTAGGAAAACTTTTTTAGGCCCGTTAACGTCCGAGGTGTTATATAAAACAAATAGTGAATGGTCTTTATTTGTGCAATGGAACAATATTTTGCATTCGGTGAAAGATGAGACGCTCCATTCAACTCGGCTGCGCCTCGTTGAATATAGCGTCTCTTATCTTTCACCTCGTGCAAAATCTTGTACCATTGCACTCATGACGATTCACTATTTGTATAATAATGTCAAGAGAAATAACTAAAAGAAGTTGCTGAAAACCATATATTGTCTGTTTGGAGCTAGAAGGGCATATAGACTCATATACATGTATATATGCTTCTACACAGCATTAACACCATTCTGGATCTCAACAGATGATATACTGGTTAACTTGAGCATTAACTCAATATCAACAACTTCTCTTTACATTCAAATTCTCTCTCTTAAGCCATGTTTTCAATTATCTTCTAAAACTTATTTTTTTATAGGTATCACTTAAAGTTTATATTTAAAGGCTTCATCTTGTGATCAAACACCTAAAGCCAAATGCCAAAGTGCTGAAACATTTTGATATTCACTCAGTTGATAATAGACCACATTCATGTACCAGCAAAGCAAGTAATCATATGTTATAATTAGATCTAATCTCTACTGGGACTAGACAGTCAGCACTCTGACAATTTATAGTTGTTAAAGGTCATCATGACTTTTGTTAATGACTTTTCTTTTTCCAAATGAACACTCCAAAAGATATCCAGGAGTCAGAAAGCTATTGATCTATATTTAGAGTCTTTCTCAATTAATTATCAAGCAGCACATCTATTTTAAGTTATCAGGACCAGCATAGTGTAAGAGATCTAAAAGAAAAAAAAAAAAAAAATGAAAACCACTATTGGTAAACTTGAGCAGAAAAACAGATATGCATACATGGGACTCATGTCCTTATGTTGGTCTTGCACGATTGACCTAATGTAAGTCAGTTATTTGCAAATTGGAGCCAGAAGGATGTTAATTCATGGACTTTAACACATAGTCAATACGTTTCTTGCTCTGAAGAGACATACTGTACATCTTCTATCCAATTTGTTTGGGAGACATCACTTTAATTTGTGGATCCCTTTGACACAATCAGTGTAAATTTCAATGGATTCTGAATTGGAACGTTTTCATTCTTCTGCATCAGAACTTGTGACTACCTTTAAAATCAAATCCTCAATTCCTGATGAAGACAACCCAAGAGAAAGCGTCAAAGATATCATCCCACACGCCTCGGTCCCCTCGCACCAATCTGTCGACAAATTTTACTTGTGTTTATTACTTCAGGCGTCCGTCCATGTAAGGGGGTGAGCCAAGCGATATTAACTAATAACACTCATAGAGGAGCTCCCCAGACACCACGTCCCTACTCAAGAAGATATCGGTGGGGCTCTACGTTGATAATTGTATTTACAGAATTATCTTGCTTGACTAGGTGTGAGGTGACACTGAATAACATCACTGGCTATCCTTCAACAATTTCAAGATAATAATAATTTCTTATCTATCACATTTCCTTCAAACTTTTTTGTACCTCTGCCTCCCCCACACATTTTATTTTTAAAACAGTTTTATACCCATCACATTTGAATAAAAGACTGGCCTTCCCCTCACATTAATACCCCTACAATTTTTCTTCATATCACAATTTCATTTTTTTAATATCCTCTCATATTTCATTTAAGCATTTTTCTTCCTCTAAAATTTCATTCACACATATTCTATCTCTTACAGTCCTCTCCAAGGGACTTGGTAATGAGGATTATAATACCTTAGCGCATTGACTTGGTTTTGAAACCCAGGACCTCCCATTTACGAGGTCACTGCTCTAGATACCACTGAGCCAATGGGCCTCCTAGTGATGATAGTAATGATACATCAATTAAATTAAAACTTGCTCCATGGAGTATTAGGTATATCATATACCGCCTCCGCAACACATGTTTGACCTGGGCCTACATATCTTCTTTTATTCCTAAAGTACACTTTAATTGGCCGGCAAATGATGACATTAATGCCAGAAGATCTCGGTTGGAGATGTATTAATTGGAAAGGTCGCAGCTTCCAGAGAAGGTCAACCAAACACATCTCAGCTTTTATACCGCCATAGGTCCACTGGGAATTTCTTTAGAACAAATTATACTCTGCATGTTCACTCTACATGTTATCAATAGCGAGATTTGATAGTAGCGTGGTTTCAGGCAAATCGGTCCCTTTCCCTATGGAGATGTGTTTAAATTATATTGAAGTGAATCAAATTCTTTATTCAATAATCACCATTAAAATTTGTTCATCAACATTTTGTTTAACAAGACAGAAGGAAGAAAATAAAGATTAACTAATAATACACATTTCACATAATAAAATAAGTAAAATTACCATTATATTAACAATTTATTTCACTCATGCTTGTTCATATACATAAATATTTTGCCATGAAGCAAAATACATGTAAGTTAATTAAAACTGAAAAAACAACATTGAAATTAAGCAAAACATAGACAATTAGACATCCTCTGGAACATTTGATTTGTACAGATAGAAACTAGCCTTGAAATGCATGCGGTTAAAAGGCTCAATCTTAGTCATCTTGGTTGAGACACGATCATGGCATTCAGGCAGGTTATTCTATCTCAGGCAGTTCCACACATTAAGAGCTATAATTATATGTAGACCCATCAACCCTTAATGTCCTCCCGTGACGAGCGCTTACCAAAAATAAATATAATGGTATGCATATCCTTTAACCTGTTATCATGTTCTACAAGATGTTCCAATATTAACCAGACTTAAGCTAGGTTTGGTGCCCACAGTTCTTAAAGAATAATGTTTTACCAATTACTAGACCTGGGTTGAGAGTGACAAATGTAAATGAATACCCTGACAAGGACATAAGTTCCATGCTGGGGGATGAAGTCATGACCTTTGCATTTCCAGCGAAGTATTTGAACCATCCAACTTTGTCACATCCCCTTTCCTTTTTAATCATGAAATGTAATTGTTTAATTGCTTGTTGTGGAGTCACCACACAGTATATTTTGCATTTCATGCCATAGAGTGGTGAAGTGTGACGTCATCAAAAATCTATTTTTGGAATTTCTCAATTGTTTCTTCATATTCCGAAAGAACATCAAAAATAATGTCCAAATGTCGAAAACCAATTGAATATGTTAAGTATTGGCTGAGATATGACCATCTTAATGAATATATGTCCTATGGGAACTCAGTGTTATATGCTCTGGCTCCTAACCATTAGGAGCCAGAGCATATAACACTGAGGTCCTATGGGGAGTATATTTATTCAGATGGTCATATCTCAGCCAATAGTTAACATATTCAATTGGTTTTCAACATTTGGACATTATTTTTGATGTTCTTTCGGAATATGAAGAAAAAATTGAGAAATTCCAAAAATAGATTTTTATGACGTCACAGCTTCGGTACTCTATACAGTTAATAACTGAATATTTTGTATGCTTACCAAGTATTGTAACTTTTTAAGTATGTACAAAATTGATTTGTCCCGATTTACGTTTTTTGAAAGTGTGACACAATTAAGCTTACATCTATATATCAATATTCAACAAAGGCCCAGTCTACCTTTCATTCTTGAGTTATGAAAAACACACAAAAACATCAACTTTACAAGAGGTATGAATAATTTAGTTGTTAACCATGTATGCCAAAGGTTCTTTTGCCCTCTGACTATCTATATATCCAACATCATGATCTCCCTCTGCCCCGGCCTTCTCTCATTAATCTTCTCTTCCCACACACTGTTAAACTTGTCACCACTCTAAATGAGTCCTATCAGGTTATTTTTTTAGCTTGAAGCTCACTTTCTCATTTATTCCCAGTAGCTCTCTTTTTTCATTGGTTATTAATCCAATGGATCAATACATTTATGAGCGATTTGAATGTACATTTTATATATTTCTTATTTTAACACAACTGCAAAGACTTAATAAAACAAATTGTGGGTAATTTCAACAGCCTCATGCACTACCTAATAATCATGTTCATATTGAGTAAAATGTCACTATCATGTTTGCTTACATGTTGCATTAGGGTTGTTTCCCTTAAAAAAAGGGGGTTTTGAGATCTTGCTTCTTTAAATTTGTCACATTTTATACCATTTGAACATGAAGTTTGCTCACATTAAACAATTAATGTCTGTTGACTAAACAAAGACATGGGAGAGGCTGATGAGCAAAATATGACTGGTAAATAAGATAAGAAACATTTCACGCTTACAATATGGTAAAAAGTAGTAATACTAAACTTACATGCATATTGTATAAAGACATCTGCATAAGATGTGAAGTTACTCTTCTAATACAAAATATTCCATCAATAGTGCTCTGTTTCTTGTTCCAAATATTAATAGGGCTTTTCATCAGTCTGATGAGATACTACCAAAAGGATGTAGACTTATGATGGAACATCTGGGCCAATGGAACATAGGACTACTGGTAAGAATTGTTTCTGAAATAGACAATTTTCATAATGTAATCAAATTGAATGAACAAATCTGTGTTAAGTGCCTCATTACAAATAAGTTCATCCATTTGTTACACATAATTGTATTTTAATATTCAGAATACAAATTTAGTTCATTAATCGTTGCTAAGTAGGGCCATTCTGACTATTGAAATACAATTAGTTGTAAAAGGTGATTAAATAATTTGTAACAAGGCACTTAACAAATGTTTCTGCATATTGATTACATTAAAAAAATGACCTGTTAATGATAGGTCTAGAGCTTTGAAAGGACAGAATCGTAATAGGGTCTAAATTAGTACCAAGCAGTAGGTACTTGTGATTTAAGTGCATAATTAGTTTGTGAATAAAGCTGCATGGTTGAGGGAATATAAAATCTCTACACAAATTGCAAAGATCAGGAAAAAGAAAGAGGTTCTTTGACATTATTTGTATACTCTCACAGTCTCTCTGGGGTCAGAAGTATGCATGATGATTAAAGATCACGACTCATCAGAACAATGTTCAGGTCTTTAAACCTTGATGCTGAACCGTTTTTTCACATTTTTCTGTCTTACTTGTATTACAATATTCCCTAAGCCCCCTAAACAATCTCTAATTTTACATATTATTTTTCTTAAAATGTATATAATCTTGTCTGCAAGATCAAAGCATGGATGAATGAAAATAGGATGCTTCTGTTTGATGGCTGCTAACACATGTATGATGAAGTTCATTTCATGCTTGTTTAACCAAGCATACCACTAACAGAGTGTCACAGGGAGTATAAAAACACCTTTGAGTGGGTGGGGGGGGGGGGGGGGGGTGGGAAAATAAATGAAAAAGTGAAAAGTCTGTGGTCTTATTCTCCAATATAAGGTACACACACACACACACACAAATGTACTAAATGTGCGATTCCCTAAAATCTTGATGATTGATGATTGTTTTACCTGACTGATAAGAAAGTATATGTATGCTTGTAAGTAAAAAAAGACCAGGGGACTGTCAGCTGTAAGTCCTCTCCAAAGGGCTTGGTAAGGAGGATTAATCCATTACCAAAGGGCATGAGTGCATTGACTTAGTTCTGACCCTGGGACCTCCCAGTTAGGAGACCACTTCTTTACCACTGAGCCACCGTGCCCCCTTTAACAGCTGTAAAGTCAATGCAAGCCTATTAGTAATACACATCCTGCTGTCATTTAAAACAGTTTTGTTGAATCTAGATATTGGACAGTATACTAAACTACAGTGTTTTGTCTATAAAAGTGTATTAAAGGATGTTGACATTGGCTTTCAGGAGGTGAGATGTACTTTACAGTCTTTTGCTATTAAAGCATACAAGTGAATACAGGCAGATGGTGTTCTTATAAAGCCCTTCATGCGTGACCTACTACACTGTATAAATGCAGGTTGTTTGCAAGAGCATGTACTATCTTTATTTTTTTTAACTCTGTGAGTTCCAACTGAGCGTTTTCCAATGTTCATGTATCTACAAACAATGTAAAGATAACAAGGTACATGCAGGCATGTTAACAAAAACTATAAAAAACTGGGATACAAAACTCAAGTAAATATTGTTAGCTTGTGCTCTTACCCTGTGCATATAGACAAATCTTTTTATAGTGAGAATATTTGCTATAGATTGATATATGAGATTGATATGGCGTTCCCTTCCTATTTGAATACATTAGAATAAAAGCACATGTAGCTGCCTTAGAAAATATCTGTAATTTTATTGAAATTATATACCTGCAGAGAATGTTTCACATGTTGATACATATTACTTGTATGTAACAGGATAGGAGTTAATAGCCTTCTTGCTCTGTAATATAGGGATTTTATTCAATAAATCTGGTAAATATTTTAACTTTGGAAGTCGATTTGTTACCCGTTTCTCAAATATGTGTAATTTGAAAAGAGAAAAAGGAATAGAGAAAGAGAAAGGTAAAGAAACAGAGAAAGGGAGATAGATAGAATAGAAAAAGAAAGAGGAATAGAGAAAAGAGATAGAGAAAGAGAGAGAGATAGAGAGAGAGAGATAGAGAGGGAGATAGATAGATAGAGAGAAAAAGAGGAATAGAGAAAAGAAAGAGAGAGGGAGAGAAAGACAGATAGAGAGAGAAAGAGGAATAGAGAATAGAGAAAGAAGAAGTAGAGAGAGAAAGAGAGAGAGAGAGAGAGAGAGAGAGAAAGAGGGAGAGAGAGAGAGAGAAAGAAATAGAAAGGGCATGGGAGGAAGAAAAGTACTGTTTACCAAATGCTTCATTTTTATGTATGGAAAATAAAACACAGTTAAATCTTTAAACAGTGAATTTTGATAAACAGAGGCAAAATAATATGAAATGCAATTTCTTCGCTGAATACAGTCGCAAAGTCTTTCATACCACTTTATGCTTTTCTGCTTCCTTTCTTTCATATGACATGAAGAGATACACTAATGCACATTATACAGGGTCTCAACATAATAAACATACTGCACCCACCCATCAATACTTAGCTCCTGCCTACAAAGAAGTATTATATTACAAAGCTCAATATATTATTGAACATCATCATAAATTTGAACCCATTACTATAATTTGATGTTCAATATAGCTCAATTTATTGAACGTCATCATAAATTTGCACCCATTACTATAATTTGATGTTCAATATTGAACTATATTGAACATCATCATAAATTTACACCAATTAATATAAATTGATGAGCTTACTGCATATGCATCATAAAAGAATACTACACATTGTGCAAACAGGCTTCGGTGCCAATATGCATGGTCTGATACCGGTAATACGTGTTATCTCACACATGGCTCGTCTTCCCTGAGTAAACCTCATTACATTCATGTTTGTCCAATTATCCGCTTGAAAAGGCTGTTTATACCATTCTTATGAGTATAATGAAAGGGGTTGAGTACTATTTCTGCGCATATATTCTGCTAATGTGATGTCATTCACAGCAAATGGCGGCCCCCATGACGATTCTTGGAATTATTATAATGTTTTTTGCCTATTTCTTGACTTTATATTCATATTGTAGACCAGTTTTATGAAAGATATAATTCACGTTCTAATGTTGGTGTATTAGTGATATGTATTGCACTTGGTTAAGTCACGATGAGCTGGGCAATGAACTCGAAAAGTCTTGTTCATTATGCCATTGTAACTTAACCTTGTGCAGTGCATATTCATTAATGCACTCACAAACATAAATTATTTGTATAGCGTTACAAGAAATACAGCACTGTCATGTTAAAGGTGTTTTAAATATGATTATGTGTTTGTTGTTCTATTGTTATAGGTGATACAATATCAAATATAAGTACCCGGTACTGACATATTATTATTGCACTTTGTTGTTCTATTGTTATAGGTGATACAATATCAAATATAAGTACCCGGTACTGACATATTATTATTGCACTTGGAACAATAATACTCTTAAACAACAATAAAGAATGAAAGATATCAATCAGGATATATACAAATTTGACATAAACACTCATACTGAAATAAGAATTTAAATAAACAAATACTCACATTTTCTGTGGTCCCTGAGTTATTCTCGTATCTTGTATCGATGTGAATGGAAAACTTCGGAACAAAGGAACACTGTCAAGAAAGAAAACAGATAAATTAAAATATTTTTTGTAATGATTACAAAATTGTTTGTATAGTGCTCATATCCCCCCACAGGTAGGTCACCTTTGCTATTACCAATAAGGTGTTTTACAGCATTCAAGGAATACATTTGATTTACCCATACACTTTACTTGGGTGAAGAGAGACAATTGTAAATAAAATGCATTGTCTAGGGACATCCTTGTAGAAATATTGCCACTAAAAATTCAAGGATATAAGCATAGAGGTTTGAAATAAACAGAAGCGAAATTACAATGGCTTAAGGTGAGGAATAGTATGCAAAAACGAAGTATTTGAAAAGAGAAAGAAAAAGAGAGAGAGAGAGAGAGAAAGAGAGAGAGAAAGTGAGAGAGAAAGAGAAAGAGAAAGAGAAAGAGAAAGGGAAAGAGAAAAAGAAAGAGAAAAAGAAAGAGATAGATAGATGGATACAGATAGATAAAAAGTATAGTTTCATAGTGCATAATACTGGAAAGTCTCTAAGCACTTCACAAATATATTAAAAATTAATGAAGGACATATCTATCTTTAATTGTATTCATAGATTTATTGTGCACTATCTAGGAATATATTATAGTACTATATGGAAAAGAGTATAAATGTCCATATGTTCCAAAAATAATGATATACTGCAAACAGGAGGTAATTTTCTGTACATATTGTCAGAAAAAGGAGAAACACCTGATTCAATGTCAAGATTGAATTTCAAGTCACGTACAGCCACCCAGAAATCAATGTGATAAATATGGAAGCGAATCAATACTGTAAGAAGTCATTGAATAAAAACATACATCGTGTGTCATTTGTTCATCAAATATATGCAAGTGTATCCATGGACAAATAATTTTCTCATACAAAGTACATAATTGTAAGATATAGCTCTCTAACACCATCCAATCAAAATGTCATCATTTCATATCTAATGTCTATACAATTAACTCTGCATAACCCATAAAAGGAATTTTCACTAAGTCAATTAATTTTCTTTATACCAGACTATGCAAAACAATTTTTGTGGTCCCAACAGATTAGACTATTGAAGATTTAGCTGTTTATGGAGATGATTTACATAATTATTTTTGTTATACTCTTTGATGGAATAGATTTGTGGTATTTTCGATCATACTCTTGATATCATAAAGAAATCTTTAAGATACATATTTTTGCACAAGTAAGGCTAAAACATTAAAAGAAAACATGTTGTCCAAATAATTCTAGGAAGTTTAATCATGTTATTTAGATTATGTACTGAGTTTTTTAATTTCAAGATCGGAATCGTTCATCAAAAGTTTTATTTTCATTTAACGTTAACCCTACATAGTAAACTTGACACCATTTCAAATTTCAAAGTATATATTCTGACAAGCAAGCACAGAATCTATATCAATCTGCTTTCATCTCAAATTAAACTGCCATTAGTGTCAAATAAGGACTACGGTACTCAATATTGATGGAAAAAATGAACCATAACCTCGTTCTTCCAGTAAACAAGCTTCCCAGCAGGACAACCCTTACATGTAGCTCTAAGGGATACCTGCTTAAAATCTGGGTCAGTTATTGGTTCATATGAATTGGAACCTGAAAAAGATTGACCTCCAAGTGTACATCATAACAGAAATATGTTATATAATTACTTATCTTGAGCTGTATGGAACATTACCTATCCACAAAAAAATTCTTCCCTCATTTACTACAGTATAACAAAATTAAAAATCAAAAATCAAAAATTACAAGTGCCTAATATATTGTCCATGATTAATGACAAATATAGTTCATTTAAAAAACCTTCATATCAATTCTAACGCCCAGTGCTGTAGACAGCTTTTCTCACAGCACACCAAGCAGATATGGTCAATTCTGTGATTTTCCATGCAAGTAGCGCTCCATTTACTTTTGTGTTAAATTGTAATAAAATTTCCCATTTTTCTTCAATGAACAAATCTTATTATTTTACACCTTTGCTCTGAATAAATCTCTTGATGTTTTTTTTTAAAACACTGTTCTGACATGAAACAGACCTATTCATTCATCAACAAATAAGAAACAATATGGGTGTTTTTTGGGAAAAAATAGAGCAACATGCACAGCTAATTACGGAGGGTTACCAATTTATGTTTCATAGATGAAAACATCTGTCCTGTTCAATAATTTCTGTTATATACCTCACTTAAGAAATCCAGCCATCTGATTGGTCGAATTGCATTCATAAACTTCAACTGTTCCTGTAAAATTCTCGGTAACCATGCATAAAACATTTCAATATTTTTAATAACCATGGTTACTCCATGGTTACCCCATAGGTTTACATGTTAAAAAATGGTTTGAGCGATGGAGGATACCAATCAAGTAAATGTTAAAAAGATAGAGTAATGGGAAAATTGAAAAATATTTTTTATTTTTTATTTTTTAGTCTATTTTTTTTCGGCATATAAAAGTATTAATGACTGCTTTATATTTTTTTTCGGCATATAAAAGTATTAATGACTGCTTTAATATTCGAGAAATAGTTGTTTTCATACGCTCTCGGGAAGGTTACAATTGGGCTATTCCCCTCGGCAAGCCTCGGGGAATAGCACAATTCTAACCTTCCCTTGAGCGTAATAAAACAACTATTTCTCTCAAAGCAGTCATTAATACTATACTATTACCAAAAAACAAACTTGATGCTAGGATGGAGTTAAATCCCTAAAGAGGAAAGGCAATCAGAACACAGGAGATCAAGTTGATCTTAGGTTTCAGATTAAGTTGTACTCATGCAAGCATAGGGTTGTCAAAACGCCATTTGATACTGTAACATGTACAGTTTACAACTAAATTATTCATACCCCTTGTAAATTTGATGTTTTATTTGTAACTCAAGAATGATAGGTGGACTGGATGAACTAGGGCCGTTGAATATTATTTAGATGTATAAGCTTTAATATCTCAAGAAACATAACTCGGGGACAAGTCAATTTTTCAATTATTTAAAAAAATAGAAAACTTGGTGAGGGTATGAATAATGGAATTATTGAATAATGGAATAATGGTTGTTGTTAACTAACATTACCATTCATTGAGTAGTGGTCACACACAATTATCTCTACAGGCAAATGTCGAAACAGTTGGAAGGTATTATGGGGGGGGGGGGGGGAGGGGGGGACATGCCATGGCAATGGGTGCATTGCAAAGGCCTTTTTTCTTAACTTGTAAGAGAAATTTGGGATGCGTAGTGTCCCCCTGATGTTTGAAAAGATATTTTCACCAATATAATATTTTCGGTGGTGAATGAAAATGCACCCCCTTCTAACAAGGTTGTCTACCGGCCTGCATAAGCAGAGCTGCCAACCTCCAGAACAGAAAATCAGTAACCATAAGGCTCAAAATCAGTAATTTGG
This sequence comes from Strongylocentrotus droebachiensis, assembly GCA_035222895.1. Classification (NCBI taxonomy): domain Eukaryota; kingdom Metazoa; phylum Echinodermata; class Echinoidea; order Camarodonta; family Strongylocentrotidae; genus Strongylocentrotus; species Strongylocentrotus droebachiensis. Next base: position 116,312 of record JAVYIG010004266.1, on the reverse strand, counting down.
GGAATAAATCAGTAATTTCCTATGCGGCGCCATGAATCTTAAAAGAATGGCAAGCGGACGCATGCGCGCATGATTATCTGAAATTTGTTGTGATTTTACTCCCACAAAGTTGCTAAATATTGATTTTCAGTTCATCACAACCATAGAGATATATACTACTAACACTAGAGGGCGTACTCGCTCAAATTGCTGTGCGGACCTGGAGCGGTGGCCGCCATTACTAAGGAGGGCAGAAAAACGAACGACCCAACAAGATACTGTGCACAACATACGTGGAAAAATTTGGAGAAGCCAGGTTCGTGCGTTGCATTTGGATGTTCGAACCGAAGAAAGAAAGGTAACTGCATAATATTTCACAAGTAAGTTCTTCTCAATGTTATGTTGATTAATAAGGAGATTTTAGAGCTAAATATGTAGTTTATGCAGTGACTGTAGTCTGTAGTGTATACCCGGGTTGTCTCATGACAAGCCACCGCAGCTTCTGCAGCAGCGGAGCGCGCCGGTCCACGCCCGCCGGGCTTGGGCAGGCATGGGTTAAGGTTCTGGGGACGGTGATGGGAAAATTCTGCTGCGCTGGAGTCGCTCGCAACTCCAAGAGCCAGAGAGTCCAACTCGGAAATAAACTCCATGAGCTTGATTCTATTAAAGAAAAGTCTAGAATAAAATGATATAATTAATTTTATCTTATCTAATTTCAAGATAAAAATCAAATGTCAACTTCTTTATATTTTAACTAGGTCTAGACTAGACTCTAGATCTAAACTCTAGTCTCTAATTTCTAAAGCCCGAAAGGCAAAGCCAGGCTAGACAGAAATAACCGTCTGATATGGGTCATTTCTTTAATAAAACTGACATTTGTTGGCATTCCCCATAATATAATCAGAGGTCTAGTGGAGCCAGACGCAGTCTCAGCTCAGTAGAACAACCGACGATATAGAGAGACTGAAGCTTTTGGTCTAAGCCAGGCTAGCCTGCCATATTTCACATCACAGGAATTATCCAACTAGGCTAGGCTAGCCTAAAAATCCCACCGCACACTACACTATTTCTATCAAATTTGTTTATGACTTGCTGACATCATTATTATTTTATTTATTTGGCTGGAAGCTGCTTTCAGTTTCAGTCTTAAAAATCACATGAAATAGCATGAATAGTAGAACAATTGTCATGTTATGAGAAAAAACTCATTATTGTTTCCATTTGCTTTTATTGTAATGCAGGAATACACCCAAGAGAGGAAAGGATGTTACACACCACATCTCGTTCCTAGAGCTGTGCCTACTGTCTTTTCTGGACATCCTCCCTATAAACAGACCCATGGCTCAAGACTCCCAGCAAAACCATGAACAACATCCGAAAGTGTTCCCGTGCCTCCAAAGAAACCCTATGACATTACAAAAAACATGACTATTCTTTTTCTGTCTGAGATGATTAGAAACTGAATATAACCAGACAGCAAGTGCAGGATGCCAAGAAACAGCTTAAAGTGGTGAAACAAGGTAAACAGGAGAGATGGAAAAACCAGGACTCTCTTGCAGGAAGCCCACGAAAGCAAGCTCATTAGCCAGGATCAGCTTGACCTACTTCAACACAACTTTGGAGAGAACGCATTTTTAGGGAAAAAAACCCAAAACATAGAACTTCATTCGAACAAACTACAAAGACAGATCGGTCTTTTATATTTTGCCCCTTGTCTGCATAGCTTATCCACTGGATGATTGACTGTGAAGCCGTTTAAAACTGGAGAGAGCTTTCAATAATCTTTTAAAACTAGATGGAACTTCGACTGCGCGCAGTCGAAAATGATGCCTCCGTCATAGAGCAAGTTTACAAACCAAAACAGAAGAAATTTTTCAAATTCAAGTTTCATTGTAATCCATTAACAGGTTCTCAGAATATCGTGATTAAAAGCAATTTCTCATATACATATATGACCCTTTGATCTTTGACCTCATGACCCTAAAATCTACTCAGTTCATTGGCTCTGCAAGATGTCCTGAGTTAAATAGTAATCCAGCTGTCAGTTCTAATGAGAATGCGTTCACAAGCTATTTTTGCATACATAATGAGCCCATGACATTTGACCTTTGACCTCATGACCCAAGAATCTACTCCGTTCATTGGCTCTGCAAGATACATACATGATCTAAGTTTGGCAGGAATCCATCAATCTGTTCTTGAGATAAAGCGATCACAAGCTTTTTTTTGCATACATAATGAGCCCTGTGACCTTTGAACTTTGACCTCGTGACCCCAAAATCTAATCAGTTCTTCGGCTCTGCAAGTAACATACATGACCTAAGTTTGGCAGGAATCCATCAATCGGTTCTTGAGATAACGCGATCACGAGCTGTTTTTGCATACATAATGAGCCCTGTGACCTTTGACCTTTGACCTCGTGACCCCAAAATCTAATCAGTTCATCGACTCTGCAAGATACATACATGACCAAAGTTTGGCAGGAATCCATTAATCGGTTCTTGAGATAACGCGATCACGAGCTGTTTTTGCATACATAATGAGCCCTGTGACCTTTGACCTTTGACCTCGTGACCCCAAAATCTAATCAGTTTATCGGCTCTGCAAGATACATACATGACCAAAGTTTGGCAGGAATCCATCAATCGGTTCTTCAGATAACGCGATCACGAGAACGGGACGTACGGACGTACGGACGGACGTACGGACGGACGGACGGACAACCCGAAAACATAATGCCTCCGGCTACTTCGTAACGGAGGCATAAAAACAGAACAATCTGAGACTTTTGTTCTGTGTAATGAAATAAAATTCTTAGGACACATTGTGACAGTTGCACAACCTAACCATAATTTTCTGTTTGTTAACTTTACACTAAGGCAAACTAAAGTGGAACTTAGAAGAGTTGATTACATTAGGGATTAAACAAAATGTACTTGAATTTTGAGTTGTTGTGAGGTACATGTACACTGTATTTGAATATTTACTATATAAACTTCATAATTGTACCTGCTGTATCTGATTCAGTTGCTATAATTTTTGCAAATTATTTGCACTCTACATGTGCTTTGATTCTGCAGGGTACAGTATGGATAACCTGAGATAAACATGTAGACCTTTTTTTATAACATTGTCTGGATTGCTCTCAACCAAGTGATTTACATCATTAAAGATGAAAAGCAAGAAATTCACATCAAGTGAGCCCATTTTCAATAAACGAGAAGAATTCACAGATGTGTGGCAATTGAAAAGCTTGTGTAATGCATAGTTGCACACCATATACACACCCATTGATTGTTTTGTACATAGGTTTGAATTTTGTTCCAAAATGGAAAACTGCTTTTGAAGAGATTTGATAACAGAACAATTATATGGAATAATGTCACTAGATGTAAACCCATAAGATTGTGCACTCTTTGGCTTGTTGTATCTACTGTGTACATTTGAGGGTAATCAGTTTCAAATTTATTATTATACCTAATGAATAATGATGTCAAAAGACCATGTTACTATGAGGTTTCACTGAACAGTGTAGTGCAGTATCCTGAGATGTAAGTCTCTTCAAATATAGTTCTTCATAGCAATACAGGTGACTTGGAATATATATGATGAATTACTATTTCTGGTTTGCATTTATTACTCCATGAAATGTCTTTGTATTATTAGTAAATATGACACGCCTGCGTGCGCTTGGAGCCAAGACTAGTTAATAAAGTGTTCGTTATCGCTGACATCTTGACACATAGACATTGGCCTCCTGACATTTATGTTTTGGGAGTTATTGTGGCGGTTTTGGGATGTGTAATGCTTGTCTTTGGTGGCGAATCAATTTGTCGTGGTTGTGTTGCCTATGATCCGTGACAGTAAATTTGGGGCTAAAATCTGAGGTGTTGTTTTTGCAATGTCTGTCCTTTCAATTGTGTTGTATTATTGCAGTATATATGTCCGATAAAATGTCAAAACTTAAATGCCTATGCTGTAGAATATCAACACACGTGTGCCGTGTGGTAATAAAAGGTTCATTTATTCATTTTTTTTCTTCAAATTTAATTATAAGTTTATTCTCTAAAACTGTTTGATGAAGAAAATAAGAAATACACTGTATCAAGGAGAATATTATTTATGGAGAAAAAAAGTGGTGTGAATAAATAATTATTACATCAATGATCAGCTGGTTTTAAAGAATATTCATATGTATTTATAGTAAACTGTAAAAAATTGAATTATTCTTTAAGACATATAGATATTTTATAGAGAATAGGTGAAAGACATAAGGTGTGAATTTGATATAAAATGAGTGAGAGAAGAAGAAAAAGAATGTTTGGATGGATGGATGAATGATTGGATGAGTAAATAACATATTTTTTAAAAAATAAATGTGTATAATTCTTTCCTTCCCCCTCTTCCTATCTTCAGTATCGTCCTATATCTGCATTTCCATTATCTACCTATCCTTCTATATTATATCTATCTATCCATCTATTGATGTGTCTAGCTATCTACATAGCCATCTCTATCCCAAATCTATAAGTATCAATCTGTTTATAATAGCCATAAACATAAAATGAATATATTACCTTTAAAGCGTTTTAAATCAATAAACCCTGGCTCTCATAATAACTGAATTAGAAAGACATTGGCCCCCGGCATTGGCCCTGTAGCATAAAACTTTGTTTAATATCATGACATAAATATCAAATACAAGTCCCAAATGCTTGATTCTGATTGGTTGAAAGCCAAGTAATATTTAATGTCATAATATCACAGTTTTATATTGACAAAGAGGAAGAAAAATTGAAGATATACTGAAATATAAATAGCTTTTTGTGTCCCTTTTACCTCACCATAACATCCGTAATTAATCTTGACCTACACCAGATACCATAACTGAGGCATGAGTAGGGTTCATGTATTATGCAAAATACCACAATTATAACGTTTCATACTCGAAAACCGATAAATCAACCCGAAAAATGAAGCTTCACATTGCTTATCAGTAGCACAGTTTCGATGGAACATCCGGGTATTTCTCGATGTTTTGCCCTCCTTAGTAATGGCGGACCGCGCTCCATGCGCGCACAGAGCTTTGAACGGGCGCGTATGACGAGTCCGCACTCTAGCCTTATTAAGTATATATCTCTATGATCACAACACATAAGTTTTCAATGAAAAATTGGCTTCTATTAAGAGAATACTAGTACTTGATAATTTTCCATCTTTCTCATGCAGGGAGTGCTGGATGGCCACAATACTGTACAGCACTTGCTACGATAGATCCCTATGCGCACCAAAAAAAACAACAAAAAAAATCCGTAATTTTTAGACAACATTCCGTACTGCCGTAATGGTCGTTAATTTCTGTACCAATTACGGGAAATCCGTACTAGTTGGCAGCTCTGCAGAAGGTTTATCAAAAAAAAAAAAATCTTCCTATTTCAGTGCCATAAGCTGATATTGATATTAATCCTGCTGTTTAAATTTTTAAGCTGTTTACAATCAATGTGGATAAGTATAAGAGATAACGAGTGTATCTTTCTGAAGTACAAAGGCGAAAGTCTAGCTTGATCAAACAAAACAACACCTTAAAGAGATGGTTCATTGAAATGTGGAAAATGGGCAAATTACACCTCTACAGATTGCTGAGAACATTAACAAAATGAGCAAAGTACTTTTGAAGCCCTCACTGTTGTGAGGAATAAATTTAATGCAATTTTGTTACCCTTTCCTGAACCCACTCATTAAAGTGAATTGACGGCGTTATTTTACATGCGAAACGATGACGTCACAATATGAACAACCTAAATCACACATTCGGGACAATGTTGGACACCCATTGCAATTTTCAGATATGGGCTAACGTTGTTTGTATATTAACCGCCAGTGGTGATATTTCCTCTATTTTGGGCATTTTGAATGAGATACACTGAATAAATGATACTTTCTACCAATGTTTGTTCGATTTTTATATTTTTTCCCGTCACATTTGAGCATAAAAATCGAAAAAATAATCACATATTCTGAGGGCACTTCAGCGTGTATATGTCTGATCTAGGAAGGCAAAGGACATTTCGCATGCTGACCTAACGACTCTTTTGGAGTAAAATAGGCGACAAATCTACATAGAATTGTCCAGATATTCATTACAAAAATGTGTAATTAGGCTGATTAATTTACATTTTTGATAAATTAAGTCGTATAGGACATGATAAACCGAGAGAAACAGATCAGTCCGGTTCGCGATTCACGGCTAGCTCGAGCGTCGGGCTACGGGCTAGGCTGGCTAGCAAGCTAGCTGCGCTAGATGTGATGCACGCATAGAGGTCAGTGTATTGCACACACATAGTACATGCACAGAGCACGCACGCACAGCTACCAGCTACGGGAAACTTGAACGCTACATCGACGATATATTTACTCGCTTTTTGGAAGTTATATACCATTTATCTAGACTAACGTCAGATTAAGAACCAAAACCATGCCATGGTTGAGCCTTCTGGAGTATACGAAAGTATGTTTTCGTCCATATCCATATTTCCAGGGGATTTTGATGAAGTAAACAGCGTTAGGTATAAATGGGTACGGTACTCGAGAGTCAATGCAATACATGTGAATCGCACGCAAACTGCATCTCGCACCGTCGTCAATCATTTCAGCTGAGCGGCCCGCTGTTCATATTGTGACGTCACTTCAAAAATCAGCTGACTTACGATGTTTTCGGGGCGTTGAGTGGGTTGATTTTTCGTCAAGTTCAATCAAATGTAATGATTTTACTCAAGTGTAATTTTTCGATTGCAATGATACCAAATTCAGTCAAGTTTGAAATCAATAAACCATCTCTTTAAGTGCATTTTAAGTACATATCAACCATTCCAGGGCAGAGCTAGTTTACACTGCCCTAATAAAAAAAAAATTAACCTAATATTTTTGGACTAAAAAAAAAAAAAAAAAATCAATGGGGGGATTAAACATGTCATTTACAAAATAAACTTGATATCAAAACACATTTGTATTTGTAACATCAAATATACCTCACACAAGCTTTAATTTGAAACTTGTGAAGGAAGCATGCATTTCAGTTGAACATAATCAGGCCACTCATACTTCACACGTCAGCTGGCATTGGCACCATAGTGTGAAAAATACTTGTTTGTTCATGTGATGGTTTTATTCTTTTTGCTTTAGTTGATGTTAAACTTCACAAAACTTCCTATGTATTTTATTTGTTCCCCCTATACTAGTGCTCTTCTTTTTACTTTTCCATAGATCTTTTGGAGCTTTTTAGAACTAAGCCACTTCACACTCCTGTCTGTTTTTCTTTGATTTTCACTACATCCCATCATTCTGCACTTTCTATCAGAGAATTAACAGGTTTTGCCTCTTTCAAAAAAAATACTTCTTGTCTCAGTAAATTAGTATGATTTTCCTGTTTTTATGAGTCTATGTATTTCATGTTTCTCTTTATATTCTATACCTTTGTAGTGTAATGTTACTTTTTGTTTTTTTTAGCGCTCCTAAATGATTGATGTATCATTATTATTACATTGGTCGCTCCTGTCAAGCGATACTGAATGCAATATGAATTATACATGATAGAAATGACAGATCCATGGCAAGTATCATCCATCCTTGCTTTCAAAATGTGATATAAATCTAATTAAATTCCATCGTGAACTCAGTAAAGTAAAGTGGTAAACTTCTCAGTTTTGGTGAGATCCATCAACTGAGCCAGAATCGAGATGGATGATGGACATTATCAATCATCCTCTGCAGTGTTTGCAAGGCATCCGTTGCCATGGTAACATATTTCATAACACTCTCGGGCAAACTTTGCCCCACTAAATCCTCCATCATCGCTTAATGCACTCCGGATGTTAAAGGTGATGCATCCTCTGCCATTCTACAAGAAACAGTTCTGCGATTGCAAAAGTACATGCAATGTACATGTACAGTGTGTTTATAGCAATTTTGATAAACACAGAATCAACTAAGGAACTCAAAATCAGTTGTCAATGGTTTGTTACTGTATTTTCATTGATTTATCATTGGTTATCCATTATTCATTGTTATTCATATGAAAAGGATGTTATAAAAATTCATACAAGGTAATGTGGAATTTTTCTTGCTAAAACATCTGTGCTGATTTTATTGTGTCTGCAAAAAAATGCAAAGCAGATGCACCACCTTCACAAATGATATTTAAAGTTTTCGAGCAAAAACTACCAGCAATTAGCTAGGCATAGATATTACCTTGAACTGCAAAAAGGCATATTGGAAATTTAAAGTAAAAAAAGAGTACAATTTATATGGGTTTAGAGAATTTGTGTGGTTCCCTTGGACAGACATTTCTTTGTTTCCAGAAGGTGTTTTTAAAATACACTTCAGATAAAAATTCAAAAACAATCTTTAAAAATGATGGCAGTATTTCACATACCATTTAATTTGTAATCATGTACCATTACTATGGGACTTATGGGTCAATAATTTGGATGTATTTCTTTTAAAATTTGTACCTTTAAGTCTGAAAATAGTGAAAATCTAAAAAGATCTTCTAAAAATAATAAGAAGAAAAATCTGTCATCCAACCCCCTGTCCACACACAACATTTTCCGTGATTAGGCGTGATTAGCTATACCGTTTCGCGATAGTGATACCGTTTCGCGTTTCTATGACAGTTTTACGATGAAATTGTGTGTGTGGACGCTCACTAACGATACGTCGTATAACGAAACTAGTCTAACGAAACGCAGGTTTGGGCATCGTTTCGAACTGAAACTCAATAACTAATCACGGAAAATGTTGTGTGTGGACAGGGGGAGTGTAACTAGTGTATCTAACTGGGCAGGGCTTAACGTGACCTCGAGCGAAAGGAGACCAGACCTCTCATTTCCGCTTCCATTTCATGACCGCAGTAGCAAACTGAGCACCTATATGACATTTCGCTGTAGAGTTTCAGGATTACTTTCTTCTGTGTGTGGACATCCTGGAATTTATACGATGAGTATTTATACGACGTTTCTTGTTTGTGGACACTCTGAAATTTATACGATGATTCTTTATACGACGTTTCGTTATAGAGTTTCGGGATAAATTGTTTTGTGTGTGGACACGCTGCAAGATGATTCGGTAACACCTTTTCATCCATATTAAAGCTGCAAAGCCAATACAAGTCTTATTCAGATCATAGGCTGAGGAAGACACATCACACACACCAAAAAAAACATCTGACAGGCTCTCTGATCATATTTAGAACAAGAGTCCCTTTTTTATTTTCACAATGAAATGAAAGACATCCTTCCCATGACTATGATTTGAGGCCATCGAAAGGTTAATCATTTTTCATATAGGATACTAAACCCAAGTTGCATGAAAACATCTGGAAATGTGTCTCCTGTGCTTAAACAATTTTTAGAAATGAAACACTTAAAGTTATGATGCCCATCTTCTGCAAATGCTTAAAAAGAAATACCTTCTCAATTTACAAGAAGTCCAGAATATATATGGACTACGGTGACAATCAATTTGTTCCTTGAAGTATACTTTTTATTTTTCTCTATACTTTAATCTTGTTTCCCCTCCCTCTTTTCCTACTTCCTATTAGCTTAACTCTAAATAGAATTTAAAACAGCTCTTATACTGTTGGATATTGAACTATTGGTCAGTGCCCTTTAATCTTATTCACCTTTTTTTTCCTTCCTTTTTTTGACGAAGCGATTTGATATCAAGCAACAGAGTAATTGGCACTTTAGAGTTTCATCTGCAAGATGGGAGGCTAGTATGACTGTTACGTGATAAAATAAGATAAAAGCTATCTTAGAACACCTGCCATCCTGCAAATTGACTGCTAATCTATGATACTGTCAATCACTGAATGTCTAATCAGGGAAGTAGTATCTTGTTTTTTTAATATTAAAAAAGTATACTGGAAATTACAAAAATATACTGAATCTAAAATACTTACAGGTATCATTACAAAAAAGCAAAAAAACTATTCATACTGAAGTATTAATATGCATTTAATATGGTCTACGACACAAGTTACAAGGAATCACTTGGTGGTCAATTTCCTACACTAACCAAATTCCTAACTTCAACCCTGCTCTACCTTATGCTGTGGTCACATTACCCAAAAGTAGGCTGCTCGGCGGCCGAGCGGCGAGTTTTTAACCAATTCTGCCCGGCGGCTGCCCGGCCACCGAGCGGCGGCCGCCCAGGCACCGCTCGATTTTAGGGCATCGCTCGGTCGCCGCTGAAGTTTTAGCGCGGAGTTAAAATTTGGGCGGCGCCTGCTCACTTTTCACTCGCCGCCCAAAATACGCTCGGTGCCTGGTAGGTCGCCGCCCGGGCACCGACCTAATCGCTGGGCGATGCCTAATTCCAACAGCGACCGAGCAGGCTACTGATCGGTCGGTCGCTGCTCTGATTTGTGACCATAGCTTAAATGAGAGCGTATTTAAACTTTTGGAAATACAAACCTATGAAGAGATGAATGCCTCCCAATTCAGCTATTCTTGGAACCCAAATAGGCTACCCAATTAACATTCTTCCAAGTTTATTGAGAAGTGACAGCTACCAAACATCTTCATTTCAGCAGAACAATTAGTCAGCCAAAAGCCAGAAGGATGATAAGTCATCCATTAAATGGGCAAGTCCAAGGTACGTTGTCCCATATGCTACAGACTACATCAAGTATTTGAGTATTTCTGACGAATGCATAAGAGGTTGATTGCCATACTATAGCTTATATCTAAGGAAATATTTGCCGCCTCAACAGACAGCCTATACTATAATGGTTGTATTTTATACCAACAGGTATTGAGTAGAATACCAGAGGGCAAACTGAGACTGATGATGAAAACAAACCCATCTTGAAGAGATAATCTATAGACAGACACATCACATTTGACAGCTATGAAGAGAGTGACATTTAGATTGATTCACCGGCCATGGCTCTAACACTCTACCATTATACATCTTAGCAGCTGAGTCATTAAAGACATTATGACATTTAAATGCTGTCAACTTTATTTTCGTACATGTGAGATGTATATATATAACCCGTAAATCTCTGTGTATAAGGCGCACCCCTATTATTATTTTTTTTTTTTGGGGGGGGGGGGGGAGAAAAAAATTGAAAACCCACGCAGGGAAGGACTTTCATTTAACATCGAGGTGCAGTTGAAGGCGCCGATTTGTGCTTGTGAACTTGTCACCATAATAGTAACAATGTCGTTCTAGTTTCCGAGTGGTGAGTCTAGACACCGATTACTGAGCTGGGAGACATTGCCAGGCATAGCGCCGGGTGGAGGGGCATAAATCGAAACTTTAATATTTTTTTTCTTTCTTTGTACCTGTGTATAAGACACACCCCCGACTTTCAATTTTTTTCGGCGGCAAAAAAGTGCGCCTTATACACAGAGATTTACGGTTTATATATATCTAAAGATTGATTTTGTGTATGTACATGTACATACACACAATCAATCTTTATTTATATAATACATTTTTCTGCATAGAATACAAAACAGAGTCTTTTTTATACTTGGTATTCATATGAAAATCAAAATTACTTGTGTCATTTTAGTGTACCTTTTCTCCAAGAGTTCTGTTTTTGCTGTAGTTTTTTAATAACTTAAATACTATGTATTAATTTGTATTGATTATAATTCCCATTTTTGCATTGTTATTACTCATTTAAATATCTAATATACAAAGAAATGAAATTCACCCTGTGGGGAAAAAAATGAGTTACCAGGAATGCACAAGGATCATATCATTTGCTGAGAGCCAGAAAGTTCTTTTTTGTAAAAAACAACAACAAAGGATCCAGACTCTGAGTGGACAATGCGTACTTCAAGAAATGTAGTCACTTTCAGTCAACAATCATCATCACTATAAACAAGGAATATACTCACTGTGTATTCTGTTGAGTGTGTGAAGATGACATCCCATAAATTGATCAGCAATATGAAAGAGAAAAAAAGAAAAAAGAAATAGATTAAACAAGAGAATAAAGGTATAGAAGCAAAAAAGAATTTTCATCATGGGACAAAGAATCAAAGATGTTTTTTAAAAGGCAAGAGAAAGACGGGAAGAGAATGGAAGATGATGAAGAATTGTAAAAATATAGGAGCAAGACAGATTGATAGAAGGTTTGGCAAAAATTCAGAGAGGGAAACAAAGAAATATACAAGGAAAACAGGAATATATCTATAAGAAAAACAAAATATGATGGGAAAGAAATTCATCAAGAAATCTTTAAAAAGTTTTGCATGAATGGTTTGTTTTGGGGATGAGATCAATTTAAGCCCCGTTCAGATAACAGGTGGTAAATTGCCGTTTTTCTTTTAATGATGACATGACATACAGGTACATGTATATTGCGCTACACATTTTTGTATGTTATAACACAGAGCTATCAAGTGAATATACAATAACAAATAAATTATTCATAACCTTACCAAGTTTGTAGATTTGTTATGTATTTAAAATAAAAGATTTGTCCTGATCAATGTGTCTTGAGAATGTGACATATTTAAGCTTACGACTAAAAGCATTCCACAAAGGCACTAATTCAACCATGCAGTTCACTCTTCATTCCTGAGTTACAAAAAAACACATTATATTTACAAGGGGTATGAATAATTCAGTCCTTTGTTTCATGCAGTTGTCACAACACCTAACACGGTTTACTACATCATATCTGAACAAGCCTTAACTCATTCTTTTCTCTCATTACTGAAGGAATGCATCATGATAAATGCATTTTTTATTTGACCAATTAGCTTGACATCTGTCAAATGCCAACAAGGCCATACATCATATTCACACACATTTCTGCCTATCAAATATGACATACAGTGATAGCTTTTAGTCAAGTTCCCTAATCATTTTCCCTTTACTCGATCACATTTATCTTCAAAACATGTGTGCCAACTGTTCAAATGTGACATTTCATTAGCTGGCAGCCACGGAGACATTTACTTTAAATTACAGTTAATGCCATTCTTGTTCTCAGCACAAGATATCTTTCATTTCATCTATTTTCATTTATTTTCCACAGTCCAGTTTAACAAACAAAATGGAAGTACAAAATAATGTACATGTACACTATAAAATACAAAGGAATACATAGCACATAAAGAGAAAAACAAGTAAGTAGCAAAGGGGGAAAAAATAAGCAAAGATGATGAGATTTGTAAGGTGCCAAAGCCACTTGAAAATCAAATTCTCAAGGTGCACTTGTTGAAAAAATGAAATCACAGATTAAAGTATCTGCATTATAAACAAAAGAGCAGGAGTAAAGATAGAGCATAACAAATGAAAGAGAATGATTAATCATTTGCTGCATCAAACAGATAGGTATTTACTTCATTTGATTTGCTTTAACGAATCTCTCGAGGGAGAGTTTTCCACAGCGAAGGCCTTGCATGAGCAAATGAACTTTCTTCCCACTTGCGCTGAAGAATAATATATCTGTAATAATATATCTGTAAAGCGCTGAGACACATCGTTGTATCGATGTATTGGGCGCTATATAAAAGCGGAATATTATTATTATTATTAGAAAGAACAAGAATCCAGAGTTTTGAGACATAAAGATCTAGATGGAATGTTATGATTAATCAAAGTGACACGATACTGTGGAGCAGAGCCATGGACACAATGAAATAAAAGTAGAATAATGCGTTTACTACTGGGCAACAAATGGAGTAGAGACGTACAGTACATCCCATAATATTGAATTAATGCCCTTTTTGCTGTCACACAGGGAGAATATCATGTAAACCTGATTTGTGCCAACTGATCATTTTAATCCTCCGGAGTCTTCAAGCAGTTGGCACCCTGCCATGTACAGCTTGTGTCAGAGTCAATTCCATATGTAAACAAATCTCAAGAGTATACCAATTCATCAAATATGAACCAGGGCAAGATATCGGTAGGGATCCAGGCCTCATAAATCAAACTAATTGAGTTACTTAGAGATATGAGCATGTGTGTGCTGTTCCCTTTTTTAGTTTAGTCACTCAATAAAATCCAGAGGCATGTTTAATCAGTCAGAACCCATCCAAGATATATTTGGATAATTTTAGAGGAGTGGAAATATCGCTCTATGTGTACTATTGTATTTCATATTTGCAGTTCATCAAGCTTCCTCCATACAGTCCTCCTAAACCAGTTTGTCATGAATTCCAAATTTTCTCGGATATATTTGAATTCTTAGTTTTTGATAATGTATTTCATATTGGCATGACGATGATTTTATTAGAGCATTAAACCTGTTGAATAAATTCTATAGGGTTTCTTTAATAACACATATATATAATATATATATATCTTCCAAAGACCCTGGTCTGGGTTATATATCTTGGTTTGTTACATATAATGAAAAGTGTGATATTATCCAAATACATCACCTCTTATACAGTACATGTATTACATTTACAATTAGAATTCATGCAATTCTGTAAATATGTATTCTTTAAATTTACCTTGTAGTAAATGTCTTTTGTATTAATAGTAAGGTCATATTTTGAAGGTCACATTCAAAATGCATCACAGCATTTCCCTTAAATTTAGTATAAATTAAAACAAATATGGATAAGTGTATTTTACATAGGAATGAATAATCTTGGCACTTCTCATCCATTCCATTCCTACTCATTTCTTTTCCTTCTCCGAACATATTGTCTGTTAAGAGCCAGGAGGGCATTAACTGTGTGTTGAAGTATAAGAGTTAACACCCTTCTGGCTCCAAACAGACACTTTGAGACTAGCTGCATTATACCATTCATGTATGAGCAATGGTGAAAGTAAAATGCTTCCAATTACAGACTCAGGAGACATATAACCGCTGACTACAAACACATGGTTTCAACAACACCATGAACAAACATGAACAATTTGGGAGTGACAGTAACTTGAGCTGAAAATGAGAAATTCAAGCAGACAAGCATACATAAAAATGGAAACACAATGCAAAGGAGCGTTGTTTAAAGAGTGCATATGATAACCATGTACATGTAGCATATATGGCACACACTCAGTTTTATACATTTGTCAGACAAAAATTACAGATTTTACATTTCAAAACAATTTTAATGATTATTTGTTTCACTGTTTCACTGACTATACTGTCCTGTATTATGTTTTATTTTTTCTTATGCAGATAATAATAATAATAACTTTCTTATTATTACCATTTGCCACTTACAACGTACCAGACTAGAGCGCTAACAGTTTTATGACCCCGGTCACTGGATTCTGCTATAATTCTGAACAATACAGCGCACATTCTCCACTCCCTTTGGAAGCATTCCAGCCAGACGCCCTTTTACGGGCGTGCACATGCTAATGCATAAACAGAATAGAACTTGAACTAAAATCATCCTATTTTGGATGGAAAAGCACAGATGTGTACATTTCTATTGGTCTACTGAGCTTACAAAAGTTCATTTCAGTACCAGGATATCTTGATACCATTTTCATATGTTGCTTGTTACTATCATTTTGCATCACATGTGACTAGATCCTACTTTATATTTCTATGTCACAAGTATCAAATCTATAAATTAAAACAGTTTTTATATGATATAATAGAGAAACAGTGTATCATGTTTCTAAGGTGATAATTACAATATTTCTTAAATAAATTTCTTATGCCAAATTTTGCCAGAATTATAAAATCTCTGAACCAATTTTAATTGTACATTCACACAAGAACTATATTTGTTAACACGTTAGAATAATGGTCTTAGCAAAAAACTAAAAAAAACACTTTTTTTTCTTCTCTGCTGAATGTTGTGTATGTCAGTTTCATTGTACTAAAATGAAAAGAGGTGTTATGTTTTTACATCTCAAAATCTGTGATGACATTGCCATTGGTGTCTTAAAAGTCTTGAAAGGCTGAGTGGCTATAATTAGATTAGGAGTAACAGACAGCCCATCTGGATATTCTGTGTGATCAATTATACAAAGCGACTTCTCAGTTATCAAGTCATCATTTGTAAAATACACTGTTTTTCATGTATTAGACATGTGCTTGTACTATCATTCCACTGGCTTGTTAAGAGACTAAGAAAAACGGTCCACCTGCACGTTTGCTGGTACTTTTGTCAAGGAGGATGGATCTCTTTGCTTTGGTTCTCCACTTTTCCTCAACAAATTTAGTCACGTTTGCATCATTTTCTCTCACTATCTCTTTCTCTCTCATCTCTCACTTTTTCTCCCATCTCTCTCATCTCTCTCTCTCTTTTTCTCCCTCTCTCTCTCTCTCTACCTCTTTCATTTGTCTCCACTCAACTTTTTCTTTCTTTCTTCCTTTGTGTGTTATATATCTATACTATTCTTTCTAACTTTTGAATTAGATTTACACCATAATTAGTTTCTACTTTCTATTCTACTTTTTTTTTTGTACATGTATTATGTATGATATCTATAATAATACCAGTACATATTTCATCAAGATTGCTCCAATGCCCCAGCTTAAATTTCCTATCTTTCAAAACTCTACAACAAAATTCATACATGTAGATAAAACTTGATGGGTACATGGCATAACGATGTGATTGATTGTGTCTTTAAACAGTAATAACATTCATTGAGAGTCAGAGCCTTCTGTCTAGCCTAAATGAGCACAACTAATGGCCCAAATAAACGGCAAATACAGATCCTGTCAACTCGTCTATCTTCAAAGAGGTCCCGGCATATATCTGATTACTATGAGGAATCCTTAGGGACCGATGGCAGCTCTGCTCTACTAGCGATGGCCGAGAGGACATCATCAAATATTCAAACCTTTTAAACGGAGCGAGTGTGAAACTCATTTTCCAGTTTGGTCAGGAGCGATTTGGTTTTTCATGGGTATGTTTTGTATCACTCTTACTGACTCTCTTTCTCACTATCAATCCTTCATTATTCTCTCTCTCTCTCTTTCTCTCTTACTCTTTCTTTCAGTCATATATTTGCCTTTCTCTCCCTTTCACTCCGTCCTCTCTTCATTTCATAGTGACTCCTGAAAGGTCTGAATATATCTCCCCTCTTATTCTCTCTCTCTCTCTTTCTCTGTTCTCTCCCTTTCTTTTCTCTCTTCTTTCCCCATTTCTCCCCTCTTATTCTCTCCCTCTCTCTAGCACCCTAGCTCTCTCTTTCTATCTTTCCATATTTTCTTTCTCTCTATACATGTAATGATGAGGCATGAAAGATTAGGAACATTAATTGCATTTTCATGAGCTGAACAAGGAGGCCAGAAGGGAATGCGCAGTCTGCAGAGTTCCTAAACAAAGCCCTTGGCATCATATGCATAAAACATGAAAAGTAACATGAACAGAGGGACTTCTTGGCTTAAAATACTCAGTATATACCAAGAGTCATATTCATCATCCAGACTTCAACCAAGGTCTTCCATTATGATCTATTTATTAATGAATACTATAATACCAAAAGTTACATTACATGAAAGTCTACAGTTCACTCCTTTGTACGCAGTTTCTTGAGTTCTTACAGCATTCCTTGTTAAACTGGTAAGCAATCAACTAATTTCATGCCTTTTAAAAGTTGAAATTGAAGACAAATATATAAAAATACAAAACTTTGAAATTAAGCTTCTTCAGAGTTCAATTCGTATATTTGTTGGTGATCAAATTTGCTATACAACGTGTATACATGTTTGCTAATAATGGAAACTAAAAGAAAGAAAGAGATCCCAAAAAAAGTCCATAAAGACAAAAAAGAAGAAAAAAAAAAAAAAGTTTATGAAAAACCACTGCAGCCACTGGTTTTGCCTCTAAACATGTTTACAGTAATTGAATTGCGACCTCATTTCCTTATGAAGCATCATCCATTGCCATGGGACTGCTCAGGCAGGGAATGGGTACACGACCCGCTGCATGACATGGGAACCCACACATGGGACTGGGGGGCCATTTCGGGCTCCACTCAAGAGTGAGCACTTACCTGCGAGCGTGAATATTGACGGGCTCCGGGCTTGGGGGTGATATCAATAATACATGTATGCTTGACACGCTCATAAATTATAGATCTGCTGAGGCAGACTGAAGTGGATGGTTTCGCGGGAGCATTGCCCTCTTACGACGAAGGGTTCTGAAGAAGGGTACTGGGTCCTATCCATTCCTGTACCTGTACGTCATACCCTCGAGGGATAAAATTAATGATTTCTATTGAGTTTAATATAGTATCCTTTAGGCTTTAGGAGTGAGGTAAGGTACTCAATGTTGTCTCTGACATACAGGATGATAGTATATACTCTGTAATTGAGACATCATGACTGCATTAATCTTTATACCAACAATCTTTACAGAAAAAGAACGTAGTTACACTGGAGTACTGTAGATGTCTGGAGAGAGGTGGGGAGTTTATTGTAGTTGTCCAGAACATATTTGACCTAAATTGTTATCTTAAAGAATCAAAGGCAAATTAATAATGATAATAATATTGAATGTTTATATAGTTCTATAGTATTAAAATTGTATTCTGCTTTATCTGATAGTAAACAATTGCTATGGGGGTAGTTGTCAGGGAGTTGGGATGGATCCTAGGGGTAAATTTATCCAGGGGTACATGTAGTTGTCTGGGTGTTGTTGTCTAGGGGGTAGTAATTCAAGAGGTACTTGCCCTAGAACTTGTGTGCAAATCACTGAAGGCGACTTAAAAAAGACTGAGTACTTGGTTTTCTAATTGTATTAAGCAAAGAACTACCGTTGGTGAAGGTGATGGGACAAACTATCACTTCCGAGCCGATCTGGATGTAGCTATCTTTCTGAAGCGAAGCTGAGGAAAGATAGCGTATTCGTTCAGATCACCAAGGAAGTGATAGTTTGCCATCGCCTGAAACCAAAGGTGATTATTTGCTTTATATTCCACATCGGAAACATTTCACTTCTTCCGTCATTTTAGAGCAACAAGTCAATTAACAGCTAGCAAACGGTGTATGATACGTAGAGTGCATGCAGTATGGAGGTGTGACCAAAGTTCGCACGTGACCAAAGTTCGTGTACTAACACTACAATCGCTTAAAGAGGAGAGCAATAGGCAGCGTATTACGAGAAAGTGCATTGCACTGTGTAGATAGTACTTCTATCTTCAGTGAAAGTGCATTGTACTGTGTAGATAGTACTATCTACACAGTGCAACAAACTTTTCTTCTCCCATCAATGATGGGCGAACTATCTTTCATCATGTGATTTACTTTTGACCAATCGTAGAGCAAGATTGTTAGTATGTGGAATATAATCTCTGATATCTGAAGAAGATATGAAACTATCAAAAATTCCTCTGAAAATAGTTCTGGAGGGAAAGTAATCATCCTCAGATTAATAGTGCTGAGGTAATTCAGTAGCTGATTAAGAGTCCTGGCAGGAATTTTGCTAAAATCTTAACTAGGAATGTATCGGGGGCGAATTACCAGAAAGCAAAAAAACAAGATTATCTGAAGAAGATATGAAAGTATTAAAATGAATGTGATTTACTGAATGGTGGTTTATTTCACCTGGCTTTTAAGAATCCAAGAGGACATACAGCTTAAACTCCTATCCAAAGGACTTGAAGCTGTAGGTCTTTTGCACAGAACACTAGTGGATCCAATTGGTTTTAAACTCAGGACCTCACGGTTACAAGACACCTGGGCCCCATCTTACAAAGAGTTGCAACTGATCCAAATCAATCTCAAGTCCTCCAATTAATCGCAAGTTTGCAGTCTCCTATCTCTTCTGTACTGTACATACTTGTGATTAATATCTTTGTAAGACAGGTCCCTGCTCTATAACTGAGTCATTACACAGGCACATATGATGTAGCTTTAGATATGGAACAATGGGATTCGACAACAAGCTTAAAATCTTAACTAATTTCATGCACATTGTATATCTATGAAGAAAATTGAATCTCAAATTCGGACCCAAGACATGATAAAAACCATTAAGAGTTGACTTTTTAAGGGAATTTTGCAAATATGTACGGATCTACAACACTTTCTCTGTCAAAAACTGCAGAACAGTTGATACCATACACTATCAAATGATCAACTTAAACACTAGCCCCTACACTTAACCTTACCCTAATCCTAACACTAAACCTCTTAAACAAGAATACCGAAATCAACTTTAATCCCACATCTTCGATGTAAAACAAATCCCAGAGCAAACGCAGCCACAGCAAATGAGAGAGTACTTTACGTCCATCAGTATTACCCACAAAGGCAGCCCCTTGAACAGTATATGCTACATGTATGGTAAATCATGTAGTATTAAGCGGATTTGGTATCAAATTGGACTAGTCTGAAAATCTTCTTCATCATCATGATGAACGTGTCACAACTGGGAAAATGGAAGAAAGTGTTCTCTTCTTGCAATGGGGTGGGGGGAGGAGTGAGAGTGACAGTATGTAGCTTTTTCATTACGATTTTACTTGTAAGTGCAGTGTGCACTGTATTCCACTGGGGGCAGTAACTCATTATATTGAACATTGAAGCATATTAGCTTTTTGAGTCGACCAAGATACATTCCTCTTTGCAGAATAATCAGCCAAGCTCAGACCACTGATGGATATTTGGTAATCATGCATCCTTGAGTATCATGAGTTCCAATAAGATCCCCCGTCCCTAGGCCCCATAAGGTTTTGACACATCTGTCATCTTTACATTTTCAATTAGGAGATGAAGACATTGTAGTCAATATCATAAGTAATCACATTCAATCCCTTATTGAAATGTAACCTCTAATAACACCATAGCAATGCTATTGTCATAAACCTTTAATTGCCAAATTGATAGGTGTTTGGTACACTTTAAAGGCATCCTTTAACAATGTTAAATATGGGATACAAGGCCCTACGTGTTATCAGTGTTTGTGATATGGTGTAATATTGAAGCCCTAAAAAAAAAAGCGATTTAAAACGATCATGTAGTGGCTCAACAAAGTAAAAAAATCTTTGAGAGACCGGTTTTACCGTAGTCATTTTCCCCAATAGATTGTAGTTTTATAAAAAAAACCTTAGGAAAACAAAAAATTTGATTTCAAATTCCAATCATAAATATTGTTATAATCAGACTGGCGGTCAGCTTGTAAAAATCATTGGATTCCTGACTGACCTCAAGGTTTATAACTGATTGCAGCATGAGCTAAATCCAGGATTTTGTTTCAGAATATGAGGCAATTTAACCGAGTCACTTCAAGGTTTCTGCACATTTTTCTGACTACTAAAATTACGATACCATTCAGTGGCAAATCTTCAATCATCTGAGTTTCTCTTCGATACTTAAAGGGAAACCCAACCTTGATAGCAAACTACTCAAGAGGAAGCAGAAAAATCAAGTAGACTGGTCAAAGTTTTAATAAAAATCCAATCAAATTAAATGATAACTAAACTGACAGGTTTAGAAACTGTGTTTCTCAATTTTCTGTTGCCGTTTTCCCATGACAGTCAGAGCAACAGTGTGAGACCATCTTTGGCTTAAAGAGGATTAAGTATGAAAATCAAAATGATCTTCTAGTTGATCCCAGACCAATCCCTCGGCTAAACCCAATTGACATGGAACAGCTGACAGTACATAGGCAGTGGTGAGGGACTGTATGGATATGCGGTGAAGAACCGATAGAGTCTAGGGGATCTGGCAGCATGTATGTTTGTGACTGTTTTATAGACCACCACTCCACGTGTATATACCTCTCCCGCTTTCAATCTCTTTCTCTGTCTCTCTCTCCCTCTGTATGTGTCTTCCTCTCTCTTTCTCTCTCCCTTTGTTTCCTTGTCTGTATCTTATATCTTTCTGTCTCTTGATCTCTCTCAAACCTTCTATCCACTCTGTTTCTCTATTCTCCCACTTTCTTTTCCATCTTTATTGATTTCTCCTTTCCCCCTTTTCTTCTGACTCTCTCTATTATCTTCTTTCCCTTTCTCTCTCCCTTCATTCTTCTCACTTTCTCTTTCTTTCTCTCTCTCTCCCTTTATTGTCTTCTTTCCTTTTCATTCTCCCTTTATTCTTCACTCTCTCTATTATCTTCTTTCCCTTTCTTGCTCCCTTCATTCTTCATCTCTCTCTCTCTCTCTCTCTTTCGCTCTCTCGCTCTCCACCCCCCTCCCCCTCCCTCTTTCCTCTTTCTGTCTCTGTCCTACAATGTACCTCATCATTCATGTGGTTGCATGGCAATGGAGTCAAGTGCACTATCCATGATGAGAAGTTAATGCTGGGGGCTCAATGTGATTGATATGCTATGGTTTCCTATTATTCTAATGTACGTCTGTCTCTGTCTCTATCTCTCTCTCTGTCTGTCTGTCTGCCTTCACTAACTGTGTACATGTATAACTCTTCTTTTTCTCTCTAATTCATTCTCTCTCTCTCTCTCTCTCTCTCTCTCTCTCTCTCACTCTCTTCCTCTCTATCTCTCTCTTTTGTTTTCTTTCTCTCTCTCCCTTGCCCTCCTTCTCTTTTTACTGGTTCAAGCAATTGCCTCTCTTTGGCTATGTTAAAGCCCCTTTAAAGTGTTGGGAGCCCCAAATATGCCAAAAAATTGATGCAAAGATTTCTCCCCCCGGAAACACCATAAACCGCCCCCGAAATATGCTCAAAATCCGATTTCGGGGGCGACATCAAAAAGTGAAATGATCTCAAATCGCCCCCGTAACGATTACGAGCGGCCGCGCGCTCTCTTCTAGCTTCGTATTCATTGTGTGCATTTCTTGGTCCGCGCGCTGAATCTCCGTATAAAGTTGTAGACACAAAAACCGGTCGTAAAAAAACTCGAACCATATTCAATACCTTACCTGGCTTACCATGTCGCACGCAAGTACGCCAAAACACGTACATTTTCGCAGTTGCGAGATCGAGACGGAGCGTAGGGGTCAAGTTTTTGGCGGTCGATTTTGTTTTGGTAGATCATATTATTAGCTAAACTTCGCTGCAATCTGCAATCAATTTCCCTCACGAATTCACGATTGCCGCAATTTTATAAAGATTCCATAAATAGAGGTATGATATTAAAGCCTATTTTGTGATTATTTTCGCCATGTTAACGTAACTTTGACAATCATTTCTTCAAAGTAAAGAAAATCAGACAAAATTACCGTGACTGACACGCATACGCTGCGCTGCAGTTAACTCCAGGAAGCTCCGACACCGGCACCGCAGGCGTGACTTACGCCTGCGGTGCGGGTGTTGGAGCTTAGCTGGAGTAACGTTGCAGTGTGTGTGAGAGCTGAGCAGAGCTAGCTGAGCTCAAATCGAAGAGATTTGACACTTTGAAATTGTTATCTGTTGGTTTGCATCATTATTGCCGCGATTTCAATATAGTTTTGTGAATAGATGTACGAAACCTGAGCTTAGAATTAGTAAAAGTATTACTAATGTCTACGTTTTTAAACAACTGTCTGATTTTCTTGTGAAAATTTTACTTTGAAAAATGATTATCGAAATTCATGGCCAGAAATAATCACAATCTAGGGTCTATTATGTTACAGTTCTTGCATCAAATCAATGCATGAAAACTTAGTTATTGAACTAGAAAAAGGGGTTTCTTTTTTAATAGGCAATTATGAAGCACGAAGCCCGAAACCTTAGCC
The DNA here is from genome assembly GCA_035222895.1 of Strongylocentrotus droebachiensis. Lineage (NCBI taxonomy): Eukaryota > Metazoa > Echinodermata > Echinoidea > Camarodonta > Strongylocentrotidae > Strongylocentrotus > Strongylocentrotus droebachiensis. The sequence goes on along the minus strand of JAVYIG010004266.1, from coordinate 92,762 downwards.
TACTAAACAAATCTCAACAAACTGTAGGCCTATCCTTTTATGAATTAATGAAAAAGTAGCCCCAGAAAAAAGAGCCCCCGAAATGGAAAAAAGAGCCCCCGAAAGTTGAAAAAGTAGCCCCCGAAAATTTCCCAAAAATTTGAAATGGAGCCCCCGAAATGAAAAACTTAATTTTTTGCCTGCAAATATTGATTAAAAAATACATACTCTGGGGATTCTGTTGTACACAGAAAACCTACATTTTGTATTCTTTCATCAATATTCAACTTCAAACACATTTGTTTTGAAAATCCTTGCAGAAATGTGTCTTAAATGACATGTACGTGAAATTCTGCCATCAAATTTGTGGGGCTCCCAACACTTTAGGGGGCTTTTTTTCTGTTAGATGAGCCGCATAGCACCTAATGCCTATTGAATATGTTGGGCCATTAGGTGTATTAACTAAAGGCAAATCACAGGTTTTAACATTTCAGGTAATAAGGGCAAATTAAAGTTTGGCACGTGCATAAGTATCTTTATACTAGAGAGAACAGTATACCGGGTATTAATCACACAATTTTTATTAAATAGAAATAATTAGAGAATTTTTTAATTGAAGTTGATGGCTAACCTGTCATGGTATGTGGATAGTGATTCCATGCCTTCTCTGTTATATAGAAGTAGCTACACAACCTGGAAACTAACTTCTGTATCCATACCGGTAATCGACTGCAAAAAAGACAAGAACAGTTTTTATTAAATGAGCATTATTGGTACACATTCAAACTACATCAAGAAACTAATTCCAAGACCCAGTTTAAATGAATGATATAAAATGAATAAATGTGGTGAGGATATATAAGTTTCTCATTCTTCAAATCAGGGAATTTAGCCATCTGAAAAAAGAATTTCCATTTATGTGGATAATAAAACAAATCAATCAATTAAATCAAATAAAACTTTGTTTTCTTCAATACCACAGTAGAAACAAACTTACATTACAGCATTCATACTAAACTCACATTTAAATGACAAATATTATGTAAGAGAAAATGTATATATCATGTTCATTTGAAAAGCCTTAAAATTCTTATTCATATCACATTTTTAATTGCCCTTCGATCTTGATATAGAAGTTATTTCTAATGAACTTTGTCATCACACATCTTGCTTCCAATCACCCCTCTCATTTTTCAACGAGCCTTCTAAAAGTTAAAAACTATCAAGTGCCTTTGGGATAACATTTCACATAATCTCTTAAATAATACTGACATAATCCAGGAAAAACAAACAAAGGTATCTATACTGTAGGTAGGATTGAATAAGGACCATTTTGTTTGACCACTTTAAATGTCCATGGGTTGACCGACTTACTTTGAGAGATAGACCCGTTTCTCTGTGAACCTGCCCTTGCCATGGACAGGGTCATCGCACTCTACATTCTGGATAACTTCTACTCCTTCTCCCTTCTGAGACTGTTCATCACTGTGTTTTGCTATCATGTACAGCTGTCCTATGTGGTACTGAAAGAAACAAGAGACAGAAGAAGACAATGAGAAACAATCAGACAATCAGACACTGTTCATTGCTGTGTTTTGCTATCATGTACAGCTGTCCTATGTGGTACTGAAAGATACAAGAGACAGGAGGATACAATGAGAAACAATGAGACAATCAGACATTGAGCATAGCTGTGTTTTGCTATCATGTACAGCTGTCCTATGTGGTTCTGAAAGATACAATGAGAAACAATGAGACAATCAGACACTGTTCATCGCTGTGTTTTGCGATTATGTACAGCTGTCCTATGTGGTACTGAAAGATACAAGAGACAGGAGGATACAATGAGAAACAATGAGACAATCAGACACTGTTCATCGCTGTGTTTTGCGATCATGTACAGCTGTCCTATGTGGTACTGAAAGATACAAGAGACAGGAGGATACAATGAGAAACAATCAGACAATCAGACACTGTTCATCGCTGTGTTTTGCTATCATGTACAGCTGTCCTATGTGGTACTGAAAGATACAAGAGACAGACAGGAGAAGACAATGAGAAACGATGAGAAACATAAATGAGCAGTTTACATCCTTTCTGAGATGATTAATTACTGTACTTTGCTTTGATTTTATTTCCTACAATGAATTTATATCTGATTTTGTACTCGGCTCTGGTGCTTCACTCTCTCTATGCCATTCTCGTCTCACTCTCCCTCTCTTTATCTCTCTACTTAAATATGTATCTCATACAATAGGCATGTGTTTAGATTTCTCCCCTCTCTCTTTTGGAACTGTCTCTATTTAAAATCTTATTTTATAACTCCCCCCCCCCCCCTCTCTCCCTCTCCCCTCTCTCTCTTTCTCTCCCCCTCTCTCTCTCTCTATCATCTTTATTTTTTTCTCTTTGTTCCTTTCCCATTCTCCTCTCTATCTTGAGTCCATTTCCCTCCTCACTCTCTCTTCTGTCTCTATCCAACCATATGGATCTCACATTAAAGTTAACACAAAGTGTTTTCACCTAAATACATTCTACCTCACTGCAAACAATTTCCATTGACGTCAGAAGAACAACACCAGCATGAAATTTAAGTAGATTAATTTCCATTTCATTTATCACCAAAGATATATATGTACACAACTACACGTACATGTGTGTAGTGGAGTACATAACAAAAACAAGGGTAAGGATTGTAGAAAAACATGCATATTCCTTCAAAGATTTTGTGCGTGGTCATGTACAAGAAAGCAAAAGCTCTAGATGTAACTCAAATTCTTCAGGGTAACTACACATTCAATACCAAAGTACACATTACTTTGATTCACTGAATTGATTTATGTTGGTTTATGCCTTCTACCCCCACCCCTTCCCCAACCCCCTCCCTCTCTGTCTCTTTGTCTCTCTCTCTCTCTCTCTCTATATATATCTCTCAAGCTGTGTCTATCTGTCTCTGTCCTCCCACTTTCTCTCTCTCTTTCTCTCTCTCTCTTTCTCTCTGTCTTTCTAACTTTCAAGCTGTGTCTGTCTGACACTGTCCCCCTCTCCCTTGCCCCCCCCCCCCCCCCCCGTCTCCCTACTCATCAATGCCAATCAGACCAAATCGCCTGGATGAAAATTCTGCTGATTTAGAAGCCAATCTCACAGATCAAGCAGAGACGACCAAGAGTCAAGACAGCAATTTCTACATTTATACATTTATACCAAGCTAAAGTAAAGCAGGCACAAAGTTGAAGGCAAGTTAGCCATCTTCAAATCTAGGGCTTTTATCAGAACCTTTCAAATGTAATGAAATCTGTCGAAAGACCAGCCACTGTACGGCTCCACCAGGAAAAAAATTCTCTAATTCCAATCTCAAAGAAGTGTTAGCACTGTCACTTAAAGAAGGTATTTTGCCTATATGTTCACTAAAGCATACTTTGTACACAATATGTATACAAGTGAAATAAATGACCAACAAAAGGTAAAAGTTAATCTATTGTCTTATCCAAAGAAAAATTGTCATTAAATATGTATATAAGATATACTGTAATCGGACACATGTTTATATTTTAAACATTTCCTAATTCCACACAAATATTTTTGACAACTACACAAGGGGGATATTTGCAATATTCTTCATATCGAGTAAATAGGAAGCTGCTCGCAAGATGAATCACAGAGTTGCCAATTTGTGTTTGATCATTCAAAACTTTAAACTTCCTACTGTATAAACTTCTGTACCCTATATCAGATATTTCGCTGCACTAGCTTCACTGATCCTTCCTCTCGCTTTCAATCATTTACTGAAGGTAAATCTCTAGCATAAAGCTGATGTCACGATGCGTTTCCCCTTGGTAGAACACGCCCGTTGCCGCATCTGACAAATGTCACATTATACACCGAGTATACACTACAGATGGGCTGAGCATATCCATGTCACTGCCAGTATGTTTTATTAAAAATATCTCTGAGACACCTGCTTTTCAACTCTCTCTTGAGGTAGTATTATTGATTTGAAGAAAAACACTTAATAGCAAGTTAGACATTTATATTTTCTTCTATCGTGGAATCCTGTATCATTAGATTGTTTTGAGGGAAACGTTGACACTTAAAGGGATCCGGTAACTTTGTCTCAGATTCTGAAAAAATATTCTGGATTTAGCTCATGATACAATGATAATTATAAACCTTTAGGTCAGTCAGGAACCCCATGACTTTTACAAGCCGATCGCCTGTCTGATTATCAAGATATTTATGATTGGAATTACACATTTTGAAAACCGTTCGCCTGACGGTTTTCATAACACTACAGTCTATTGGGGAAAACGAGTATGGTAAAACCGGTCACTCAAAGATGTTTACTTTTTTGAGGCACTTCTTGATCATTTTGAAGCGCAATTTTTTTAGGGCTTCAATATTACATCATATCACAGACACTGATAACACGTAGGGCCGTGTATCTCAGATTTAACATTGTTAAACGATCCCTTTAAGCCTACAGGTAAAAATTCAAAGACTCTGGCCATATTTCTAACTTGAGGTCAAGGTGAAACCCTGACTTTGCGTGCAGAGTTAATCCACCAACATACAGAGGACAAAATTGATGAGAGAAATGGAAAAAGTTCAGCACACCACAGTGTACATCTTATTTCTACCTTAGATAAAGTTTCACAGGTTTCACTAGGCCTGTCCTCATCAGCTCGAGATTGCCAACTATCCTGATTGCAAATTATCCAGTTAGTTTGCATCTTCATCAGCCCAAAGTTGCAATATGAGCAGGATATTTGGTCGGGAAAATCATCCCAAGATATCTTGGGATGGTTTGCAAAATATCCCACTATTTGGCAAAACATCTCGCTATTTGTTCGGTGCGTCCTCACCAGCCCGAAGACTCGCACTATGCGCGAACGCTGAGCAAGATATCTCGAGCTAATTTCTCAAGGTCGAGTTTCAAGTTTCGATGTCGAATCTTGAGCTGATGAAGACGCGATTTGTAACTTGGGGATTATTTCCCAAATCAGAAATAGCCGGGCTATTTGGCAATCTCAAGCTGATGAGGGCACGCCTACTATGTCAGTCATACAAACTTTCTTCATCACACCATTGTATCTCCTGGTAGCAAGGCTATCCAGACTGCCAGCTGGGCAAGTCATCAGGGGCAGCGTGGCAATGAATAGTGGGAGACAACTAGTGGCATACCAATGACCAGTCAATAGATACCTACTATCACATGCTGGTCATAGCAATGAGGGTACATTTCATAGTTCATTTCACCCTGTTTATACAGGCGCCACTGTATTATCAACTACTGCACTGTGAGGGGAGGAGATTTCTTGTCTTGTTAAATCATCTTGCTTGCATGCATGTAAAGTACAAGTCCTGTAACTTGCACTTTATACAGAAGAACCTTGATATTTAAAAAAAAAAACTTTTTGGAATAGAGGAAATCACTTTCTTCCACGTAAACCCAGTTATATCGGGCAAAAAACAATACAATACAAAGAAGTGAGACCAGCAAAATCATAGTGTTATATAATTATCAGCACTTGTCCTTTATAACAAGGTTCCATGCACAGTCCTTCATTTACGCAAGATTGGATTATGTATTTTGTTTAAAGCAAAGAGTAAATTCTGACTTTCACTAAAAATAGATTTATTTTAAATGGATCTTCTTCATGCAGAAAGTTTCTCCATATATACATGTACATGTTGTACAGTAAGTTACATGTACATACACATAAATAATTTAGGAATATAGCCACTGCATTAAAATGATGCAGAGAAAGTAAAAAGTTAATGTATACAGATGAATAAATAACATCTTTTCCCCAGTGTACAATAATCTTATTCCTCGACATTCAGTTCGGTTTTCAGATGTTCAAAGTTTTTACTCCTCTAAAAAAAACTATTGGAATATTAAACTCTAAATACACAATCTCCATAGAGTAATTTCATCAATATTCTGTAACGTAAACATTAACAGTATTACGCCTCTCCAAGTAAGAAAGAAAGATAGCTGAAGTCATACACTTTCTGGACAAATGCTACCCGGTTTCTCTCCATATCAAAACTTGAAATCTTCCAGCCTTCACCTCTCCGCCATGACGCCGTAAGGCCGATAAGGATCACTCTTGGATGGAAGAGCGGGATGATTTGTAAATCCAAGAAGACATTCAAGACGATGCAAAGCTGAAAGTTATCCTATCCTCCCACTCCTTATCTCATCTTCTCTTCGTATTATTTGCAATGTGCTCTCAAATCAAGACCGGGGTAGGATTTGTGTATGTCTTCCCAAGAACATATGTTTAAAGATAAACATGCACGTGTATATGCTTTGTGTAAGATCGTTAACATTTTTTAGAGTGCATTCAGTGGCTTTTGTGGAGCAGGATTGTGGAGCAAGATTGGGGAACAGAGATACATTGATCAAATTTACTGATATAAAACAGTTTTTTTTAAATAAGATTTTTTTAAATTTATCTACCTGCATGTATACATGTAATACACATATATTATTTTTGAAGAATCACGATCTACAGTGTACAGTATGTTCCTAATTTTCCTTATAAAACACATAAAACATGCAAGTTCTATCACAAAATGCTTCAAGAGCACAAGAGTAAAAGAGACGATGTAACCAAACTCATTTTCAGTTTAATGTGATAAAAGAGAAACAGACTTCTTTATCTATTTTTTCCCCTCCAAAGTGTGTTCTAAAAATTCAATGATACAAAGTGGAGACGTAGTTAATTTTGCAAATTATTTTTACAAAAAAATAAACTTGGTATTTACGGTAGCTTCCTTTTTTATCATCTCTTTCATAACATTTTGAACTGATTTTAGGCTGTATCGCAACAGTATGTTTTATCACTTTTATACCACATCCACAAACATAATTATGCAAGGGATATCCAATAAATATTTATGCCATGCATGTTCAAAAAGCCTTCCAGTATAATTTTTTCTATTCTTACACTCTTCATACATTCAGTGATGATAGCATAATTTTTTAATTTCCTCCCTTGTCACAATCATGTCAGATTTTCTCTGATATAATGAATACCCTTGACACTTTCGTGTAGAATAACTGGAGGCTAATAATATCTCATTGAATAGAACGTACATCTTTTCAACACCCACTATACACCTACAGGCCAGTGGAGAGAGTTTTTGTAATCACTTTCAATATTCTAAATATACCGGTTGTAAGGAGCAGATGACACTTGAGAGAACATGCACAAGCTGAAAGTGATAAAGAAAATATTGCTTGTAAGGAATTAGGAGTATCACTTGAAAAGGGAAGAGAAGGCTTTATAATCTCTTGCTGGACAAATTTATGATGTAACACACTTATTCTTGTACATACATGTATTCACCATCTTGAAATTAAGTTGCGTGTAGAGACACTTAGTATAATAATTAATATCATAAACTTGAAATGTATGTATAGAAATGATTGATTAAGTAAACTAAATTTGCCCTTGTTTCTCATGGAAATCACATCTGGACAGTGAAAGAAAAAGTTTGAGAACCCCTGCTCTAGATCATCGACCTGCAGTCACATGACCAGCAGTTACAGTCGTCACACTGTAATCATGGGTTCCTTGGTTCTAAATTTGATTACCAAACCTTGATCAAAAATTCATCAAATAATTGCATCTGCAGAAGCTATCCATGCAATGTAATAAAAACCTTGAATTAGATTCTCAATATCCATGGAAATTTTGATTTTCCCAATTATTCAGACAATCTCTTTTTTCTTCTGGCAACTTACATGATGTCATGATATTAATGGGTCACGTATGAGAACTAGAAGGACAGTTGCCATACAAAGCTTACAGGGTTTAGCTTCCTTTTGCCACTAAACTCAGGATGTGCAATGTGTTATTGTTGCAGAACTCATAGACCAATCTTCTTTCATTTCCTGCGGCTCAATATCTAATTCAACAAATATTTGCCATCAGCGCATCCTGTCGACTTGGGTTGTTCGTGGAAGGGACCCAATAATCATGTAATACAAAGCTTTCATATTCATATCAGATTCGTTTTGGAATCACACTGGCAATTGGTAATGATGTGTAGCCTCATATATTCCTTTAAGTATAAACAATTATATGAACTTGTATTCATGCTTGGGTATCATGTATTGTGTGGGCATCTTTCACACCCCAAATTAGCCTTGTGAAAGTGATCTTTCTTCAGCAGAGCTACACACTGTTGGATATACATGTATATGATTGTCTACAGGTATGCGACCTTTGACATTAGAACTTAGTTGCGTCAATAGCTCTGTGATAGCAGCATCAGGGCCCACTGAAATGAGCATTGGTAAATGTACACCTACAGTATAACACTTGCCATTGAATTAACTGTCTTAACATCTGAAGTAGATACATGTATATGGGTAACACTGTGAGTGACCTTTGACCTTGGCATAGAGTTGCTTTAAATAAAATGGCTGCGTGTTGTTCTCACCGATTACAACACCAGAGCAAATTCATAATGGTGGGACAAAATTCTTATTACTACATGTAAAGCTTTTCATCAATCTGCTGAACTGTCTTAGCATCTTCAGTAGATATACATGTATGGGTTACACTGTGAGTGACCTTTGACATTTGCATAGAGTTGCTTTAAATAACATGGCTGCCTAAGTTTTCACCGATTTCAACTCCAGGGCAAATTCATAATGGTGGCACAAAATACTTATTACTACAGCTTTTCATCAATCTGCTGAACTGTCTTAGCATCTTCAGTAGATAAAGAGATACACTGTGAGTGACCTAGATATTGGCATAGAATTGCTTTAAATAAAATGGCTGCCTGAAGTTATCACTGATTACAACACTAGAGCTAATTAAAAATGGTGGCACAAAATACTTTAACTTTTCGTCAATCTGCTGAACTGTCTTATCTTCAGTAGATATAGAGATACACTGTGAGTGACCTTTGGCATTTGCATAGAGTTGCTTTAAATAAAATGGCTGCCTGAAGTTATCACTGATTACGACACCAGAGCTAATTCAAAATGGTGGCACAAAATACTTATTACTACATGTACGGCTTTTCATCAATCTGCTGAACTGTCTTAGCATCTTCAGTAGATATAGAGATACATGTACACTGTGGGTGACCTTTGACATTGGCATAGAGGTGCTTTAAATAACATGGCTGCCTGAAGTTCTCACTGATTACAACACTAGAGCTAATTCAAAATGGTGGCACAAAATACTTATTACTACAGCTTTTCATCAATCTGCTAAACTGTCTTAGCATCTTCAGTAGATATAGAGTTACACTGAGTGACCTTTGACATTGGTATAGAGTTGCTTTAAATAACACGGCTGACTGAAGCTCTCACTGATTACAACACCAATGCTAATTCAAAATGGTGGCACAAAATACTACTACAGCCTTTCATCAATTTGCTGAACTGTTTTAGCATCTTCAGTAGATATAGAGATACATGTACACTGTGGGTGACCTTTGACATTGGCATAGAGTTGCTTTAAATAACATGGCTGCGTGTTGTTCTCACCGATTACAACACCAGAGCTAATTCAAAATGGTGGCACAAAATACTTATTACTACAGCTTTTCATCAATCTATTGAACTGTCTTAGCATCTCCAGTAGATATAGAGATAAACTGTGGGGACCTTGACATGAGCATAGAGGTGCTTTAAATAACATGGCTGCGTGTTGTTCTTACCGATTACAACACTAGAGCTAATTCAAAATGGTGGCACAAAATACTTATTAGTATGTGGCTTTTCATCAATCTGCTGAACTGTCTTAGTATCTTCAGTAGATAAAGTGATGCACTGTGAGTGACCTTTGACATTGGCATAGAGTTGCTTTAAATTAAACATGGCTGACTGAAGTTCTCACTGATTTCAACTCCAGAGCTAATTCAAAATGGTGGCACAAAATACTACTACAGCCTTTCATCAATTTGCTGAACTGTCTTCATCTCCAGTAGAAATAGAGATACACTGTGTGTGACCTTGACATGGCGAGGAGCCAATGGGAGAGTGTGAAAAGAATAGTGAGGGGAAGCAGATATGATTAAGAGAAAGAGTGATTATATTTTGTAAGGACTACTTTTTAAAATATGCACAGTATTCAAGAGAATATATACCTATATAAAATCTCATCTATAAAATCACTAGCTCTTTGAACTGGTTAAATCTATAATTTATAAACAGTTGCCATAAAGTTTGGAAGAAAAATTAGCTTTAAAATGTATTTTGACTCTAAACTCAGATGAGCAACCCCTCCACAATAAACATATATAGTTCAAACTCTTTCTAAATGAAAACGTAATATTTTGCAAGAGAAATAAAAAAATAAAAATCTTATCAAACCCCCAAATAAACCCCTACTGCGTCCATGTACATGTACATGTACATTTGTAGTGCTTCTAATTCAAAAGGAGATTAAATTGTATACATTGTGCATGAGAAAGATTATAGCTCATGTACATTGTATGTCACTTGTAAGGTTTCAATTCAACATTTAGTAATTCCAGTTGAATAGTGGTACAAATAACATAAACTCACAGATCCACAAGCAAAAAGATTTAATCATAGCGCCCTGTACTACGGAAGCTAAATTGTTTTGTAGTTGATGACCAAATGTACATGTACATTTGTAGTGCTTCTAATTCAAAAGGAGATTAAAGTGTATACATTGTGCATGAGAAAGATTATAGCTCATGTACATGTATACATGTACATGTATGTACATTGTATGGTCAAAAATCCCCCTCTCTCCTTTTCTTTCTGTCTGTCTCTCTGTCTGTCTGTCTCTTTCTCTCTCTCTCTCTGTCAACTTTTCTCTCTCTCCCTTCCTCCATCGCCTCTCTTCCATTTCTTTTATCATATTTTTTTTTTTTCTCCATCTTTCTACTACCTTCGTCAACACACAAATCATACACCCACACTTGCATCACACATGATCACTCTTTAAATCTCAGGTTCCCTTTAAAGGGATCTGGTAACTTTGTCTTAGATCCTTGATTTAGCTCATGCTGCAATGATAATTATAAACCTTTTTTGGGTCAGTCAGGAACTCCATGACTTTTACAAGCCGATTGCCTGTCTGATTATCAAGATATTAATGATTGGAATTACAAATTTTGAAAACCGTTCACTGAACGGTTTTCATAACACTACAGTCTATTGGGGAAAACAAGTATGGTAAAACCGGTCACTCAAAGGTTTTTACTTTTTTGAGGCACTTCTTGATCATTTTGAAGTGCGATTTTTTTTTAGGGCTTCAATATTACACCATATCACAGACACTGGTAACATGTAGGACTGTGTATCTTGGATTTAACATTGTTAAACGATCCCTTTAAAAACAACATGTACAGTACACATAAAATCCTGTTTTCAAAATTTTACAACCAAAGGCACTCTGAACTCCTCCTCTCCAGCCAAATCTGTACCCTGGTCTTCCAGACCTTTTTTTTCCTTCTTCATACCATGTTCTTCCCATACCAAATCCTATCTTTCAGCTCAGGCCTGAAGCTTGGTCTAAATATAAACATCACATCTTCCATTTTCAATACCAAATGGGTATCCCGAAGATATCAATTCCATTCCCAAAATATCTTCCAATCCTCACAAGTTCTTAGACACTAATTTTTTTCTTCTTCTGACCGTCGTCACTGATCCCCAGACTTCTAGGGATCCACACACAGGGCTTACATATTTCTGCAAGTGTGCGTATGAGGTATCAATGATACGAGAGATAGGCGTGAGATGGAGGTCTAAAAATACATTCCTAATCAAATTGGACCGGCCGGTATCTCCTCCTTGATTCTACATGCGTATACTTTATACAATCACTGCATCATGACCAGTCTCCCTACCCAGACACGCATTCGCTGTTCTAAATGAACAGATCAATACTACAAGTCTATCAAGAAAGTTTAGGTTTTCAAGAGCCTTTAAAATAACAAGTCACATGGATTACAAAAGCAAGGCATAATATACACGTGCAATTCAAATCAGCTTCAGATACTAATAAATGCATTATATAGGTTGTATAATCCTGGAAATAGAGTCTTGGAAATACTTCCTTCATTCCTTCACTTTTTCATTCCCTTATAACGTTTAATGCCCCTACCAGCATTAATGTTATGATCATCCCATTATTAAAATCATCATCAATCATTTAAAGAATACATCACAATTTGACCCTAAGAACATCAGTATAGACACTGGATGATCATACTATGATTGTTCAGTAAAATGAATTTCTTTTTCTTCTTGTCTCCCCTTCTATTTAAAATGCAAGCGGTTTACATGTATGCTGCATGCTGTTTGAAACATCATCTTCATGACACTGTGTGCATAACAAGACTATTATATCTCTACATGTACGTAGCTCTAGGATGGAATAAGTGTTTCGTTCCCTTTACGTCACTTGACCGACTTTGGATTTTGGCTGCTCCAGGAGAGGTGATGCCCGCGCCTTGGAGGCTCAGCGATGACAGACTTAGAGATAGCAAGTTATCAGCTTGATGAGCCAGAATAGGCCTGTCTTCATCAGCTCCAGATTGTCAAATAGCCCGCTATTTCTGATTTGGGAAATAATCCTGAAGTTACAAATCACGTCTTCATCAGCTCAAGATTTGACATTGAAACTTGAAACTCGAGCTCGAGAAATTAGCTCGAGATATTTTGCTCAGCGTGCACGCATAGTGCGAGTCTTCGGGCTGTTAAAGACCCACCGACCAAATATCCCGCTAATTGCAAATTCGTGCTGATGAAGACGCAAATTAACTGGATAATTTGCGATCGGGATAGTTTAAATAGCGAGATATTTGGCAATCTCGAGCTGATGTGAAGACAGGGCTACTGACTCTCATTTAATTGACCTTATTCAGGAACTTTATTTCTGAAGAAGTTTTTTCTTTTCTTTTTCTTGAGGAACTGTACCAGAAGAGCTTGGATAATCTTATCTTGATCTTGGTCAGGTTGAGTGTCTATCGTGATATTAACTGGATGATCAGAATTCTAACCTTCCGATAATTTGAATACAATTGAGGATCTTTTCAGGACATTGTTGTGCATCTACTAGAAATTGAAATGCAATTTGCTTTTTCTTCATGCAAACAAATACAATATACATGTATCTACACACCTCTATTAATAGACAGTGTACTTTTGCCCCCAAAAGCATGTTTTTTTTTAACTTTAAAATGTGAATAATCATAGTTGAGATTAGAAAAGAAAAAGAAAATCTTTTGTTAGTTGTTAAAATAAAATTAACCCCCCAAAATGATTAATTCTGATCACATTGAAATTTGTCTGTATTATTCTTTGATTTGGCTTTGCCAAGTTGAGCAGGCGCCTCTGACTGTCATTCTGACTTCTAAAGGCTCTGATCGTGCCTCTGCATACAAAATGTTGAAAATAATACTAGAAATATGTATGAATTCATGTAATAAAAGTCACATGTTGAGTAGTGGATGTTTACTTCATGAACTCTTATTCAACCCAACACACAACACAAGCAAAATTTCTCTCTCTTTCTTTCTCTCTCTCTCTCTCTCGCTCTCTCTCTCTCTCTCTTTCTCCCTCCCTCTCTCTCTCTCGTTCTCTTCCTAGATCTACCCCTAGTATTTCTGGTAACCTTTTTTAACATTCATATAATAATGGGCCAATAGTAAAATTTCCTGAGGTGTATTTGTGTGCCTGAAGATCAGAGTACACTTACAAAAAACCTGTACATGATATGCTCCACTGACAAGTATATTAATCACAGAAAGTTTAAAATCTGATATGATAAATCCAATCCATAAAGGTTAAAAAGCACATTTGATTTCTCTAAAGTGTTCTTTTGTGGGGTTTCTTATCTTAATTCTGGTGATTCTGCTTTTTTATTCTTATCTTTTGTGCATCACTTGATGAAAGATCACTTTCACTTCTCATTTAGCTAGCTGCAAAACATCATACAAAAGAAGAAGGCTTCTCATTTAAGAATAAAAGAATTTCATTTAAAAAATAACAAATATAATTTGTTGCCGATTTGAAGATGAAACGCTGATTTGAATACTCGAAATTCTTTTTCCTGGACGGGTTAAGACCAGCTTTACTCCTCACTAGAGGATGTTCTCTGCCAAGACTAGTGTCTCTCATCCCCTGTTCATTTAGGGGTGCTGTGTAAAGTCTACTAATTGATTGTCAGTTTGATCAAGGAGCGCTGTAATGACAGATTCAAGTTCAAATCAAATGCGATGCACTCTGCGACCGGTAATGACTACACGTACAGTTAGTAGTCCACAATCCTGTCAATCCTGCTCTTAGTCTAGCTGGAAAATACAGGGAAGCAGAGAGCGATTTACAGTAGCTCTGGAAAGCCCCTAAAGAGCTCTGGTAATAACAAGAAAATAATTAAATATCACTGACTGGGAGGAAATCAAACTTACATCAAATCCTAAACGAGCACCTGCGAAAGGAAGTTTTTTTATTTTGTTTACAGTGTTCTATTCTCTATGTTACTGTTAGGTCATATAAAGGTGCTTTGAACTTTGAGAACCAGAAAATGAGGTAAATAGAAACAATAGCATCTCTTTAATTTATGTTAATTTGCCTTCTCCCTTCCTCTCCCATTCCTTTCCCCCACCCTTTTTTGTTTCGTTATCATGTAGTTGCTGTTGTTCATTTTCACTTTTTCAGTAGCATGTATCATCATTGCAAGGTTATATGGCACATGGTAAATTTCCCCATTACCAAATTCTTAACTTCGACCCTTGACCCATTACTATACCTAGCCCTAATCCTAACCCCAAACCTAAATTACATTTGCTATAAGAAATAAAAAACCAATTGCTACTGTACATGTAAACCTCTACATGTACATGTACCATCAATGAAATAAAACCTGTCCAGACTCTAGAGCAATTGCTGACGGAGCATTTGTCAGATGCCCAACATCTGTCCAGTATTACATCATAACTCAATCATCAAACCCTCCCAAGTAACATGAAAATTAGATCATCTGACCACTAAGCGCAGAAATAAGATAGTTTCACCCGCTTTCTTGCAGACACCTGAAAATATCTCTAATTGAAACAACGTCTTGCGTAACCTAACGAGGACAAGTTTTTTAGCGAGTGCACTTCAAAACTTGACCCACTCTAGTAATAGCTCAGGTTGCTCCTCTTCAAAGGCCCATTTACACCAAAAGCAAAAACCATGGGTTTTTCTTGCATTCAAGAGTTATGTCAGAAGTGGATGTACAACTACAATGTACCCATAAACAGTAATAAACATAATGAAAACGTAGAATAAAGAAGCCCATGCATCTCCAGCCGAAACTTCCAAGGTACTTTCAGTGTCATGTGCTCATACTCAAAACGCTGGTGAATTAATCTAGTTTGTGCTCATACAACACTCCTAACTTCCAGACTATAATACGCAGAGCAGCAACATGTACAGTGTATGTCTCCTTCTCTCCTTCTCCCTCTCTCTTTCTCTCTCTATCTCTCTATCTCTCTTTCTCTCTATGTCTGTTTGTCTGTCTGTCTTCTTTTCCCCCTCTCTCTCTCCATCCCCTCTTCCTATCACTATTTTAAAAAAAATATATATATATTTAAACAAATGTTTGTGTATTTATTAGCAAACACAAACCTTTCTTATGGGTTTTTCCAATAGTGTAAAAGGAATTTAAATAAAATGATTGTTTATCAAATTGTTTTTTGGCATTGTAAATGGGCCTTGTGTTAAAATATGCCATGTGTGCAGAACTAGTGGTAACCCGATCCACTAGCGATGAGAAACAAGGGTATGTAGCCCCTTTACAGTTCAACAATCACGCACTATGACCAAGCCTTTTATTAACCGGGCGCCGGGCGATTTTTACCCTACGGTCCCTGACTTTTGGCGCCCGGTAAGACGGGGAAAATGAGTACCGGGCGCCGGTCATTTTTTATTTCTGGCGCCCGGTCTGGGAGAATTAACATTTTCTGTTTCATAAACTTCCACATGTCTAGCACTAAATGTTCACAAATGTGACAAAAACTTACTTGATACAAGTTAAACGTGGACTGAATGAACCCTAACAAATCATTATAATGAGAATCCTAATTAAAATCGCCCAGAAACAATTGCAGCACGAATACGAGCGGCCGCTATTTCCAACTCCTAGCGGAGAACGGAGCACACAATACAGGGGATGTACACCACTCAAAGACGAGCGCATTTCCCCAGCCCAGGCCATGCATACACACACAAATGACATCAGTGCTGTACTGCAGTACACACACAGTGTCAGTACAAGAAAGTCTCGATGTAACTTCCAAAAATCCATCCCAAAAGCCAAATTTTGCTGTCAAAAATGCGGAATCGGAGCCATATTTCCAAAGCTCACGGGGGTTAAGCCCAGTTTTAAGAAACAGTTTCATCAAAATAGCGCTAAAAATCAAGAAATCAGCGATTTTGTTACCAGTTTTTTTGCCTATCGCATGCCCTTCGAATGTAATGGTATCTTCAAAAAGGCAAATGAAAATCAAAACACCGGATCTGCTGATGCATTGACTTTATGTACAAAGTTGATTGCCCTCGTACTCATTGACTAAAATTCTGTGATGTTTTGAATAATGGACTTTTCTGATAAAATAGGTAAATATATTTAACAAATCTTTTTTTTTTTTTTTTCTAAATATTATTATTTTTATTATTATTATTATTTTTTTTTTTTTTAATTATTTTTTTTAAGTGACAGGTCGGCCGTTCTCAATGATTGAATGCGTTTTTATTCAAAGAAACATGAATGCAATAGCATTTTATAGGGAAAATAACAAAAACGTAAAACAGGCATAATCTTTTTTTTTCACCTAAAATATGTTTTTTCAAGCTGAATAATATGTTTTTTTGAAAGCGACAGGTTGGAAGCTCTGCATTGTCATTATAGATCTGGTTTTTCTTAAATATTTTTTTATAGAAATAATTTAATTCCCCCCTTCCCAACATTTTTAAATTTTTGACATTTAACGGCATGAAAATAGTATTAAACATGAACTACAACAACTACAAATGACAGATATATCTAAGGTATGAGTGATTTGATATTAGAGTGCTCAAAATTTAAACTAGAAATTAAACTACCGTATGTATAAATAAAAGGTAACGTTTAACAAATAATTTTAAAGAATACGGTACATATTTTCATCAATTTTGGAAACGGCTCCTGGTCCTAGAAAACGGCTCCCGGTTCTCTAAAAAAAATAAGGACCGGGAGCCGCTTTTTCAGATATTTGGCTCCCGGTCTGCTTTGACTTAATAAAAGGCTTGACTATGACCTTTGTATAAAATTTCTAATATCAATAAAATTTGAAATAGGGCAGTAGAGCCTTGAATTGGGAGCAATATTTTATTTAGGTGCAAGGTAAGAATTTTGATAAACTGCCTAAAAGGGTCATTGAGTTTTGCATAAAAAGTTTGCCCCTGTTAATTGTAAATGCATACAGAATTTCAGGTAAAATCACAATTATAGTTTGTCTTTAAAGACCTGATCATGCCTCATAGTTAACACGTCACAGTATGAGATACCATTAAAAATGGCATTTGGACATTATGTACTTTTCAATTTTTACTGCTTTTCAAAAACATGTATTTGCAACTGCGAAAATATGCATGTACAGTAGCTGATATTAAGTTCTGACAGATTTCAAATTCAAACTCAGATTAATTAGTTCATACAGATTAATTAGTACATACTGTACATGTACATGACTATTTACATGTATAGTCCGTAGAACAAAAAATAGCTGAAGTAATAAAGTATCTAAAAACCCTTTATATAATATATCGCAGCTATAAATAAAAAGTCACTTCTTCATAGCTAGGGGAGATATTTCTTGATTGGGGAAATTATCTTCTTGATTCGGACAAAACATTGTACAGTACATGTACATGTACAGTACATGGTAAATGTCATTCTCATCCTCTGTAGAGACATAATTACACCCTCATATTCAACTTATCTTGCCTCGAAACATAGACGAGCTCAAGCTTTCCTCTTACCCCAATTCATGTTTTAACAAGTCCTTTGAAAGCCCTCAAGATTTGCGTGGGAGCGATTCTTCGAGTTAATGATGAGTGTTTATTGCTTTAGCCTGTCTTGGGAAAATAACATTAGCACCTTCTCTGGCCGTTCTTTGCCTGATCAAATTACAGGCGCCATGAGCGGGTTTACAATCTAAAGTCATTTAATACAACACATGGAAACCACTGGAACTTGGAAGCAAATCGTCATGTTTCTAAAATCTGGATGATATAGTATTTAATAGACAAGTCCATGTTTTGTTTCATAGCACTACATAAAGTGTAAAAGATTTCTAGTATACAACTGTACTGGGTAACGTTTTTCTGTACGTACATGTATATCTTTGATTTTATTATGATTAGTCCACAGCAATACTATAGCTTGAATCAGACCAAATATCAAGGAAAACGACCCTTTAAAGTCATAAATTTTAATTATTTGTAACATTCATTGCTAAAGAAAAAATCGGCAACCCCAGAGTCCTGTGTACTGTACAGTATGTAAAATCCTTATCACTTGTACTTTCCTGCTATGTACATGTAGTGTACGGATCATATGTGTGCACTTGCTATTAAAGTGCAAACTCTAATGTTTGATTATTGTTCATTAATAGTTATCAAACAAATTAATGGAGTTCATGAGTTCAGTGTGTGCGCACAAATACACTGGCAGATGGCAGCTTGTTTCACAGCCTGTATACATTGACCAGTATACTTTCAAGGATTATGTTGGAACAAGTTACATCCAGACTTTGCAATCTGGTATCATTCATAATTGGAGACAACTGATTTTCACTAAAATGTTGACATTACAGGTACCATACCAGTACCACTTCACCATTTCCCCCTTATAAACACCTTTACCGGTAATAATATTTTTAAAATCGATGGTTGTTACAGGCTTCATTTCAACAACAGAGAGGGGCTTCTCACTTTTTTTTAAAATGTTATTGAAGATTTGAATGAAACCAATTATCATTTTGATCCTCGACAGGGGAGTATATACATGTATGTACATGTAGATCTACAAACATTAATGCATACAAGTAAATGTAGATGCCCCAATAAAGAAAAGAAATATTTCATATCACTATCAACAATTATAAACATAAATGTAGCTACAAAGCACATTCCAAGGGATGCTCAAGGCTCAAGGTGCCTATAAAGTAGTATTACTATTCTAGCTTTAGCCCACCTGCCCTAAGAATAAGACACTCAAAGCATTTAAGGAATAAATTCTGACCAGGCACACATGTAATACAGGTGTACACCTCGGTATATAAAGTACATGTACAGTATGTATTGCCAAAGGACGTACATGTAAGTGCAGCGACGGGACAAGCACCACTATGTACTTTACGTACATGCAGAACACCTGTACATGAGATCCACAATCTGATGACATGCTTGCTAGACCACAAAACCTCTACATGAAATATCAAACATTGATCCAAACTGTGTTGCATGACAAAGGAAATGGTTAGATTTCATTAACGATCCAGTACTATCAGGTTTTTTTTTACATGTACACCAATTAATACTTCCTGTTTCTCAAACACTGTCATACATTGTGTATATCTCACATCAATAAAATGGGCACATACAGTACATGTACATGTACACGTAAACGATAATATTACAAATTTACAATGAAGGTGAAAACCTGTTTCACTCAGGGAAATTTGACACAATGCTTTCAAAGGGTCTAGCTTGTACGCGGAAGTCTCAAGTTGTCAGATAATTGAAGGATTTCGGCCTTGTGGCTGAGTGGGAAATGACTAATTCTAAAATAGGAACCTACTCCCAGACAAGGAGGGAAATAATTGACAGTGAAATGGCCAGAGATTGGAAAGCCAGGAAAGGGGATTCATGTTGACAGCAAATTTGTATACATGTACATCTGTAGTCGTGTATGCAGATGAAATGTTAACATTCATTGCTAAATGTTACTTCCAAAAACAAGGTCCTGTTTCTTGAAAGCTCAAAGACAAATAAGGTCTACAATGTACGACATGTACTTTCTTCGAGATTTGACAAGTTTAGCAAAATACATACATGTACACTGTACATGTACATTTTAATGTACAATGTTCACAAATACTATACTATTTGAGATTACTATTTAGATTCAGTCGGTTTCTACAGTATGTGGAGTATTAACCATTTCCATTCAATCTACTAACTCTGAAAATTATGTCTATCTACATGTAACATATATGGTCATTTTCACGGTAAAGGGTGTAACTTTGAAATTTGGACATTTTTGTCTCTAGTGATCTCATAAAGCTACAGAATTCAAAGATATTTTGGCATATGAGTAACCTACTTGAGTGCTACCTTGGGTAGCATAAGCTTCTTCAGGGATTACTTCGTTAAATTTTGGCAAGCACATAAGTACCCTAAATGTGACCCTTTTGATGTACACAAAATACATAGACATTTTTGTAAAGCTCTGCATTTTTTTCAGGAACAGTGAGGATTGTTTTTGTTATGCAGAATGTGAAGTTAGATGTTCAATGTAAAGTGCCAAAGAAGTTTAAACTGCGACGGCTCCTCTTTTTTTGAGAACAGAGTGTTGTTTTTTGTCGTTTCGGAGACTTCATTTTCCGTTAACAATAGTTAACAAACTTCATGGGAAGAGCTCTGGTTTGTAAAGTGCTTTCTACCATTTCAATTGTTCTTGATATAACACTTGATATCTATACTTCCAACTAATGACAAAATTTGTCTGATCATGTTGCTTGTAAGAATTTTTTAAAAGCTTGACTGAGTCGAGCCATTTTTCCGTTAGCTGAATTGAAGCCTCCGAAACAAACTATTCAGAGAGCTTGTACAAATATGAATATAGGAACTTATCCAATCATTATATCAATATGTAGCATTAGGACCCCTAAATCACTTGTCAATAAATAGCTGAGATATTTCCCACTGTTAAAGAATAACAGACAATACAAACTTTCCGTTAGCACTTGAAGCCTCCGAAACACTTGAAGCCTCCGAAACAGCAAAAAGATTATTTTTCATTTTTTAAATACCTAGACCAATGTGTTTCATGTTAAATCTGCATGGCAATCATATGTTAGGATGTGCAGGCTCCCTTGAAGTTGAAAGTAAATAGATATCCAGTTAATTTTTTTCAAGACTTACTAATAACCAAAAAAACTTGTTTCGGAGGCTTCAAACTGTAGTTAACACCATATTTTTGGCTATTGTGTTTTTATAGATAGGGGTTTGTTTACAGTTTTCCTATTTTATGTTTGGTTTTGGTCTAATAAAGTACAGGAATGTGTTAGATGTTATTAGCTTTTTATATTTTAATGATTTACAAGTAGTCAGTATTTCAGAAAGAAATTTTACACCAGTAATAGGAGTATTCACCTGTTTCAAACCTTGATAATGTAAGAATCATTCACCAAATAATAAAAAAGTTAATACATATAAATCTTCCAAGCTTTATGAATATTTTAATATATAAAGTATTAAAATGAATCACTATATTTTCCCAAATTATAAGACATCCATAATATTTATTTAATTTGTTTCGGAGGCTTCATTTAGTGTTAACAACATTTATCATGCTCTTTGCCAACCCCTTAGGATCAAATAGCATAGGCCATGCCATCCAAGGACCATTTGTAACAGTAGGAGAGAAATTTGGTGGGCAAAGAACCCTCTAGAAATGTTAGGGAAGCAGTGTGTACAACCCCTTTTAAGACAATGAAATAATAATAATAATATTTGGTTCTTGTGTAGCACATATTGAACGTCTCTATGCGCTTCCAAATTTGGAAATTATTACCCCGGCTTTAGCATGGCTTCCATTACGGCGCTTAAGCATTTCAAGGAATTAATTCCTGCCAGGTACCCAATTTACCTCACCTGGGTCGAGTGTGGCAAATGTAGATTAATGTCTTGCCAAAGGACATTAGTGCCGCAGCAGGACTCGAACTGCAGACCTTGTCCACGACAATAGACCATGAAGATCATGAAGATATTGACAAGGTTACAGCAACATGTGCTAGCAACATCTGATACTAGATAGCATCTCTTCCAGACAGGCATGAACACTGCAGACAGTTCTCTCATTTATCCACAATAATATAGAGGTAAGAACTGTATATTTTGTCCTTAAATTACTTAACTTGTACTTTTTTTTTTAATGGGTTATTGTAATGGAACTGATGTGTGAAAGTATTTAAAGTTTAGATTTGTCACTAAAAATATAGTGAGGCCTAGTTACAATCTGTATTGTACATTGTACATGTACCTTTATCATTATCAATGTTTGTGGTTTTAAAGATCGGGTGACATCCAAATATAGTTTGATTCCTGTTGATGTGCAGCCTAGAAAAATGCTCCAAATCTCATTCATCTTGTGACATCATCTGTAAATCATTAGTGAGCTAACAGGAGACAGTGGTACATGTATGTATTATTGCTTAACCAGAGCTGATCACCTGTTTACGATAGACCATGCAATACCAACATATGAGTTGCTATGTCAGAAGTGGTGTAGCATCACCAGGAAAAGAAAGGTAACATGGAGGTATTTGTGAGCATGTGCTGAGCTGGAGAAAGTTACATAACAATTTCTCTTGTTAGCTCACTAATGATTAACAGATAGATGAATGAAATCTGGAGCATTTATTTAGGGTGGAGCTAAGCAGGTCTGAGAAAATTATTGTAAAATATTTAAAAATCTATGAAATATATTTATAACAAATTATGAGTTGTATGCAGCCCTGCACATAAACATAAACCAACTTATATTTGGATGTCACCTGACCCCATACGGTTTGCCTCAGTACCAAATGTTTAAATTAGACTCCTGATATGTGTACATATACATGTACAGGTCTATGGCTATGCACAATGGTAAACCAGTAACAATGAATGGAATCCTTGTTCATATTACAATTTTGAACAGATTAAAACAAGTCTGTCATTAATTTGTACTTACAGATTTGTGTAATGTACACATTAAGCATCCTTAGTGATGGTGCCCATATAGACTACTGAACTAATTCTTAAACAACACATGGATAAATAATAAGATATTATGTAATGCACATGCAAATATACATTCGAGATGTACTTCTAAAATAAAAAATAAAAGATTGTTTTTAGTGTCCAAGCTCAGATATATGTATTAACATTGTTCTGTCCAGTACAAACCGCTAATTTCCTATTTTCTTCTCCAATTACAGGATCAATGTGAGCGATTATGTGGCCATATATTTTGATGCACCTTCATCTAGCAGCAAGACTACAAATGGGGTGGTTTTCATAGCTCTTGTAAGTATTACCCATGTTAGATCTCGGATTATTAAAAAAATATTTAACAGGATCAACTTTCTTTATCTGAGAAATACTTAGACAAAAAGATTTTTCTAAAATGTATATGAGCAGGTGTTGTGGTACTGAACAAAGTTAACAGGGTGAATTTAATAAAATAAAGGACTGTGAGATATTTCAAGGAAGTGAAATGGATTCTGAAAGCTGTTTTTCTGTGTTTTAATGAAAGTTTGTATTTGCTATATTCTTATTTTGCTACTAGGTAAAAGCTGTGATTGATGACAATGTCAAAGTCAAATTCATGCTCCGGAACAGCAATGGTCTGTATGAATTTACAGAGGACCGTGAAGCCCATCAGCCTAAAAAGATGTAATACAGAAGATGACTCTACCAACCAGGACCCCAGCCGACATAGCCTACCTTTATAATTTTTAAGAACAAGAACTGGACATGTTGGCAGATAAATTTCTTTGAAATAAGAAGTCGAACACAATTGTGTTCTAGGACAAAAACCTGTTAATAATAATACCATGCTATTGGTTTCAAATATATGAATATCTGTGTAAATGTTATAACACATACCAAACAAGTTTGTGGAAGCCACTGTGCAGAAATTTAATTCTTTGCACTAAGAATAAATGATGACAAAGACGCAAGTGAAGGGTAATGAAACATTGCTATGAATTAACATAAATGGTTTCTATGTGAACAATTATTTTAAGTACTTTACTTTCAGTTCAACATTTTATCAAAAATTCAAAAGTAAGTTTAAATTTTGCCTTGTATATTGCCTTTGTAGTTGACGATATAGTGTGTTAACATGTTTGAAGTCTCCGAAACACTACTTTGAACTGATCCTATACATGTTTATGTTCCCTGAATGTTTCAACTTTGATTTCAAAAAAGTGGTTTCCCTTGAAATTACATACTGGACAATATATTTCTGCACAGATCAGCACAGATTTGAAATCCTCATGGATTCTATTAAGTGACTTTGCAATGTTTGCGTACTGAACAAAAAGCTCATTGTATTAAGTAAAGATCATTTGTAACATACATTTACCGTACTGTATATTAACAAGTATTTTTACTCTGTAAACAAATGTTTTAGGTGTTATATTAGTAATTTAACATATCATTAACAGTTTAAGTTGAATTTTTCTTAATATGTTACCTAAGTAATGGACAAAATTTTATGTTAACATGATTGAAGCCTCCGAAACAGGCAAGATTGTTAACCTGAAGCCTCCGAAACACACACATAAGAAATTTTCAACTTCCTCATTTGAAATGCGATTTCTTTGGAATTTGCATTGTAATTAGCCCTCACTGAATGGTATTTGTAGAATAATTTTTATTTTGCTCCCCCTCTTGGAAGATAGGTAAATTTGAAAAATTAAATGTCAAATTCATATTTTGTCTTGAATTTGACAAACACATTGAATTTTTTTAAAGACCAAATAAGTTTGACCAAAAAAGCTTTATAAGCCTTCAAGTACATTAGAATAGCAAATGAAAAATTGCAATTGAATTACGTTTGGAGAACAAATGTTGTCATTAAAGTTGATAGAATTAAAATGTTGTTTTTGTTCAAATTTATCATATTTGTCACAGTTGTTCATTATTTTTCCAGGTTTCTCATGTAGTTTAAGCTCCAGAACCAAAAAAAATCCATAATTTAGACATTTATTGTAATAATTTTAGTAGAAATGATTATGAAAACATATTTTGAAATTTTGACCCTGTTTCAGAAAAGTTACACCCTTTACTGTGAAAATGACCATATACTAAAATTACTGTATTGCTCTATCAAAGTGATCAGACACAAACAATATTTAGCCATGAATATGAGGCACTTGTTCATCATTTGAAAGAAGTCCTATGTACATACAGTACAAGAACTAAAATCCCCCCCCAAAAATACTAATAGAGTAGAGACTGCTAGAAAAAAATTCTAGTTGATTATTAAAGGGCGATCCAACCCTTGTAATAAGTTGATTTGTATGATAGCAGAAAAGTGACAGAAACAGAATGGCAAAAGTTTGAAATGAATCGGACCAATAATAATTTTATGAATTTTTATATGAGATCACTCTATGCGATCCTCAAATTGGTAGTTTAGTCAGTGGATTGTGACGTAGGACGTGGATAACTCTCCCATTTGCCGTGTACGAAAATATCATTAATTTCTGTTTTTCTTGTACTGTAAGTTCCTTCTCCCTTCGGGCACTACTCAAAATAGATTATAGATGGTCAACTTTAATAGCAATTAGCAAACATGTATCTTCTGGGAGTCACACAGATTATCAGAGCCAAAGAGACCGTGAAGAACATAAATTATCAGCAGGTAAATCCTCAGTGCCAGGAGTGCCTGCTAATTCATGCTCTATTTATTCATACTTATTCATTTAAAAAATGTGTGCAAACGTACGTAATAAACGATACATGGGGTTGTTCTGATCTTTGGTCTACCGGTAGATCCTTTAACTATTAAACAAGCAGGGATTTATCCTTCTTTATCTATACGACCTTTTTCCCACTGAACTAAACTAATTCTACAAGTTTGTTTCCACTTTGTCATTAAAAAAATTGATAATAACAATAATCTGGATTTATATAGCGCTTAAATACGAAAAACAGTCTCTAAGGGCTTTTTACAGATAATGAAATACTAAATACACATTAAAAAACTATGGGTATTAAATCTGCCACAGTGGGCAAGCCATAGTCAGAAGTACTATACATACATTATTTAAGACCCATATACATTTCAAGATAAACTCTATCCCCAAATGTGTAAACTGAATACCCCGGTAGTTTAAAACAAGTGTTGTATAAAGGTTTTGCAGGCATAGATTTTGTCATTTTGTTGAAGCCTAAAACATTGGACACAGTTTTGCTACCATCGTATTTTACTATACAAAATACTGTACATGTATAAGGATTTTTAACGATCACAAAAACAAAACTGTCATAAAATGACTTTAATAAACTACTCACGATTGTATTTTGTTAGTAGTTCTATTGTATAATGATAATCTACATACTTTCTGAAGTATTTTTTTTTATCTCTTGTCCCCTATTAAAATTTTCAATCTTTTCATTTCTTAAATCTTAATTCATATAAGTTGTTGCAAATTTTCTACAATTCCCTTTTTTTTTTAAATGAGACAATATTTTGCATATCAGCTAGGACAATTACCCCATGGAAAATTACCCCTCAAAGGCCTCAAGGACAACCACCCCCTGAGGATAATTACTGTCCTCCCCCCCCCCCCCCCCCCCCCCCTAGGCCAACAAAAAACAACCACCGGAGGACAATTTACCCCCTCCCCCTGTTCATTAAAGGGGAAGTCTACCCTGATAATAATAAGTTGCTTTTAATAAAAGGTAATTTTCAGGGGGGGGGGGGGGGGGGGTTACTGTCCTAGGGGATTTATTTATTTTCCTAGGGGGTTAATTTTCCAGGGGGTAATTGTCCTAGAACCAGAATTTCGACTAAGCCTAGTAATCTGTAGTAGCCTATGTCTCGGATCCTATTAAGTATTATTTTGTTGTCATGAGATGTCTAGACAGTACAGCTTTTTCATGAAATGGTTTAGAAGATCAGAGACATCTCCGTAGTTAGGGGACAAAGTTATTACTGTCTCGCTGTTGGTTTCAGGACTCTGCCTCTCGCTCTGGAATAGATGGAAAAAGTGCAACCCCTCTACTCTAGCCTTTCCTTGCCTGCTTGGCCTTGATCATGTTGATTGCAGTGAAAGTGCACTAGCACTAGTAGCAGTAGCACCTTATTCAGAGCTACCAAGGATCACGCATTAGGCGTGACATCACTCATTTCGAGGGTCTGAAAAAGCTCTTACGCAAGACGCGCACGCTAGATTTGGAAAAAACGCTATAGGTCTACCTTATACGTGTGTTATACCCTCGCACGCACGCTCGCGCGCCGAATCATGAAAATGTCACGCATTGCCGATCTTTGAACTTGGCGTCTCTGCTTATTTCAATCCAAGACTTTATTCCAGACTCAGCTGCAAGAGCAGAGGTCCACATAACATATTTGCATGAAGATATAAACAATGAATAAACAATGAACAAAAATAAGACCGGAACACATACTAGACTCTAGAGTCTTACCATATACCATAGACTTTCTACAGAAAAGAGAAACAAAACTAAAACTTTAAAGTTTAATCAACCTCTGCCTTACTTACAGTTACAGTGACATGCACATATTAAACAGTAGTTGTACAAATGTAGAATTTGTTTACTAGTCTCCCGTTAAACTAGATCAAACCTGACCTGAAGCCCCGATCAAACAGTCATCAAGGTCGTTTTTAATTGACACTCCCTAATGCGCTAATTGTCCAATATATAGCAGCCGCGAGGGCTGCGAAACTTCGCATCCACCTGCGCCCGAACTGTGGGCCTTGGTCAGCAGACCATGTCGTTCGTGACTTCTTCTTGCTAACGACGAGAATAACATTTTAATAAACTATTTCAAAAACTAATTTAACTGATGAATGAAGTTATAATACTCACCTCTTCCACACTCAGAGGCATGCATATACGGTATTCCTTGATAAGCATATTTGTTACTCCACATGAAGCCAAGAAGTCCAAGAATTTAGTTTTTCCTGAACGGAAGTTTAAGTTTTCTGCTCAAAACCGACGACGTTTCAAGAACCGATCAAACGATTTGTTTTGTTATCGATATCGACGAATCTAGCTAGCTTTGAAGTCAACACTTGTCTTTGGTCTAAAATACTAAGAAATGGCAGAAGCACAGAGTACAACTGGAGCTGGAGATGAAACAGCTGATCCTGGAACACAGAATGACCAGATTAGTAAACAAACTAAGGAAGGGGATGTGGTCAAAAAGAAATCCGATAAGGGTAAATAATCATACTCTCACTCTCTTCCAGATATTGTAGTCCCATGTGTTATTGTTCATGTTAGTTAGAAATAGTCTAGATCTAGTTCAGACAACTTCTACTTCTACTTCTACGACGATACTCAGCAGGATCCATAAGTCAGGATGTAGTGCTGAGGAATAAACTATCTAGTTCTTGAATGAATGATTAACTGCAATTCTGAGTTAATAAAACTTATTTCGTCGCGTTTTTTGTTTATTTTATAATTCATTAGATTTCTACTCAAACCTTATGCTTATAATATGATCTGAAGACGACCATAAAAAGCATTTTACAGGGGCCAAAAACGTACTAGACTCTAGACCTAATAATAGCAAACTGGTACTTGGGTCAACAGGATCGAGGTCGATTTTCATGATTTTTTTAGACTTTTTGACTTTGTCATGATTCAGCTCAAGTCAAGACACGATGATGATGAATATAGTCTCCACTAGTAGTAGTAGGTCTATTATATTACAGAGCTACCAAGTGTTACGCATTATGCGTGACGTCACGCATTTCGAGGGTCTGAAAACGCATGCACGCACAATTTCGAAAAAACGCTATCTACGTAGTACGTGTACTGTTATACCTAGCCTTAAGGGCTCCCTTGAAATGTTTTTTATGATATTATTCAAGGGAGCCTTAACCGCCTCCTATACCACTGCACGGAGAGGTAGGTAAACACATCTCAAATGTGTCCAAAATCACACTTTCCCGCACCCGACCAATATTGGACAGTGGCTTTGATGAATTTTATGTTAGTTGTAATCGTAATTACATCCTGAATTTAAAAATCAGAGGTAAAAATAAGGAAATAATAGCAATTTTCTTACCAGACCGATACAGCTTAGCTCCCTTTTCACGTGTAGCGTGTGAATTCATGATCTCTACCTCTGACTGGCACTTTCGTGATTGTGCTGCTTCCGTATAATGCGCTGTATGAGTGTTATTCAGCGCATTATACGGCAGCAGCACATCCGTGCAGTGGTATAGGAGGCGGTTAAGGCTCCCTTGAATAATATCATAAAAAATATTTCAAGGGAGCCCTTAAGGCTAGTTATACCCTAGCTCGCGCGCCGACTTATGAAAATGTCACGCATTGCTGATCTTTGAACTTGGCGTCACTGCTATTATATTGATTTTTATTATAATTTATTGTGTTCAAACTTGAATTTCCTTCAAATTTATGACCCACACAGGGCCACACTAAGTTTCTAAAGACTCTAAAGACAAGAGGGCACTCATTCACAGAGTCATAGTACTAGCAGCATTACTTTTTAGCATACTTTGTGTGTTGGAAATTGTTTAAATTTTCAAAGTCAAACACCACTGTACAAAGTCAATAACCCCTCGTAAGACTAAGAGTAAGAGGAAAATGCTGACATTGATAAATGATGATGATGATGATGATAGAAGGTGGCAATCTTTTTAATTTGTATTCATTCTCAATAGACCTAGATCTAGTGTCAGTTTTATCACAAAAGTGCGTCAACACAAATGTATAATAATGAAAGTTTCATCATTTTTTTCATGTAGACCCTACTTAATTTGTGCTTAAAAGTATAATTGTCTTAAATCTACTTCTTCATCCTTACAGTTGATATTCTACTCAAGGCAACAGGCAGTGCACCGATCATGAAGAAGAAGAAATGGGCTGTTGACGCCAACAAGAAGGTCGCATGGGTCATTGAGTTTATCCATAAATACCTGAAATGTGATCCTTCTCAGTCATTAGTAAGTCATGTCTTTCTTAAACCTTGATGTTGTTTTTGCATTAAACCACACAAAAATACTTGTTATGGTAAAGCAGCTTATGTATTTACATCTTCAAATTCTGAAATCATCAAAATGATAAGAAATTTGGCCCAGTCTTAATATGTTACACGCACTGTACACAGACAGATGTATATGCAGGCACGTAGCCAGAGTTCGATGTTTGGGGGGGGCACATACATGTAATCGATCGAGGTAAAAAAAAGGGTCTAAAAAAATTCAACCGATCATGGAAATTTTAGGGGGGGCACGTGCCCCCCCGTGTCCCCCCCCCCCCCCCCCCCCCCCCGTGGCTACGTGCCTGGCAGGCGCGTAGCCAGAGTTTGATGTTTGGGGGGGCACATACAATCATGTAATCGATCGAGGTAAAAAAAAGGGGTCTAAAAAAATCCAATCGATCTTGGAAATTTAGGGGGGGCACGTGCCCCCCCGTGCCCCCCCGTGGCTACGCGCCTGTGTATATGGGACTACGCGACACATGCGTTTTATCTATCAGGTCCATATAGATATAATACTTTACCAAATATATCAATTAGTAGGCAGTTTCTTGGCAAAATTTGTGTCATTACGTATTAGTTCAAACATATTCTTTCACATGATTGGTAATAAAAGCTTCCATTTCATTTTTTGAGAGGGGGGCATTTCCAAAATGGGTCTTTACCTTTAAAACTGCCTGAAAGTAGATGGTGTATTTGGACAAAGCAACTAAGGCTTGTCTTTCACTTGAATTCAACTAACAAAGGAAAGCATTGCCAATTGTAAATTTCTTAAATCTAATGATTCATTTTGTGTGTTTAGCCCATATTGAAAAGGCTCATTGTCACAATTTCTAAATATTTGGAAGAAAGCAAATTGGAGTAGGACACAATGAATATCTTTTCTGTTTATAACGTTTATTTAAAGATATTTACCCATTAATCTCTACTTTCCCTATCTTTTAGTTCTTGTATGTGAATCAAGCTTTTGCACCAGCACCAGACCAAGAAATCAGAAATCTCTTTGAGGTAAGTATGATGGGGGGATTGGTGTCTACTGTCCAGACACTTATCATAAATCATTAATGCCTTCTCTTTTGCCTGTGGATTTAATGAAAATAATCGGCAAAAAGCACTTACCATCATGAATATTTGTTCTTTAACATATGGTCCAACAGAAGTCAAAATTTAAGAAATATTGCTTGTAAACTTTGTTAAATTGCTATTTTAAGTCAACTGTCCGGATACAAAACCAGTCCGGACACACAACGTCTGGGTATACATCAATGAAATATGCTGTGCGTCTGGCAGAAGAAGAGAAATCCCTTAAACAGAAGATCAAGATCAATTAGTTTTAATTGTGAATTATACTTTGTGCACTCTCTAAGTATTTTATGCCTGTTTGGCATTTTTGAAAATTTGGCAAAGAACAGCTTTTGAGAAATATTTTCACGTACACTATTGTATACGCATGAGCTTGTATCTTACTAATAATGTACTTGGTGATTATACCAAAGGGGAATTATTGCTAAATGCTTTTGTTAGTTCCCATGAACTGTTAATCTCCCTGGGATGCTGCAAAGCAAGTTGACTCATTTCACACCAAAAAAGATAGAACAAAAGAAAATGATTTAAAGTTGAATTGATACAGTAGATTTTATATGTGGATATGTACTGACATCTTGAGAGTATTGGAACGTAGAGCAGAAAGAAAGGCAGAAAGTCTGCATATTCCTGTTCAAAAGTCAGCTGCAGACTTGAATCAAATTTTTCGTAACTCAAGAATGAAATGTGGACTGGTTGAATCAGGGCCTCTGTTGAATACTTTTAGATGTAATCTTTAATATACTCTCAAGAAACACAAATTAGGACAAATCAATTTTCACATACTTAAAAACATACAAAACTTGGTATTAGGGTGTGAATAATTTAAACTCGCTGATCTACGAAAAGCAGAGGGACAACAACAGAGAGAGATCAAAATTGTTTTTCGATATGAAATGAAAAGGTTTTTAAGTAACTGCCTTCTCCATATTTCCTATCTAACTATCTGCCTGTCTGTCTGGTAAGCTCTCTCTCTCTCTCTCTCTCTCTCTCTGTCTCTCTCTCCCGCTCTCTCCTTCAGACTTTCAACTCCATCCATTTTTTATGCCTCCGTTACGAAGTAGCCGGAGGCATTATGTTTTCGGGTTGTCCGTCCGTACGTCCGTCCGTACGTCTATAGTCTGTACGTACGTACGTACGTCCCGTTCTCGTGATCGCGTTATCTCAAGAACCCATTGATGTATTCCTGCCAAACTTAGGTCATGTAGGTATCTTGCAAAGCCGATGAACTGATTAGATTTTGGGGTCATGAGGTCAAAGGTCAAAGGTCACAGGGCTCATTATGTATGCAAAAACAGCTTGTGATCGCGTTATCTGAAGAACCGATTGATGGATTCCTGCCAAACTTTGGTCATGTATGTATCTTGAAGAGCCAATGAACTGATTAGATTTTGGGGTCACGAGGTCAAAGGTCAAAGGTCACAGGGCTCATTATGTATGCAAAAACAGCTCGTGATCGCGTTATCTCAAGAACCGATTGATGGATTCCTGCCAAACTTAGGTCATGTATGTTACTTGCAGAGCTGATGAACTGATTAGATTTTGGGGTCATGAGGTCAAGGTCAAAGGTCATGCAGCTCATTATGTATGCAAAAGTAGCTTGTGATCGTATTATCATTAGAACAGATTGATGGATTCCTGCCAGACTTAGATTATTTATGTATCTTGCAGAGCCAATGAACTGAGTAAATTCTTGGTTCATAAGGTCAAAGGTCAAAGGTCATGGGCTCATTATGTATGCAAAAATAGCTTGTGAACGCATTCTCATTAGAACTGACAGATGGATTACTATTTAGCTCAGGACATCTTGCAGAGCCAATGAACTGAGTAGATTTTAGGGTCATGAGGTCAAAGATCAAAGGGTCATATATGTATATGAGAAATTGCTTGTAATCACGATATTCTGAGAACCTGCTAATGGATTACAATTGAACTTGAATTTGAAAAATTTCTTCTGTTTTGGTTTGTAAAATTGCTCTATGACGGAGGCATCATTTTCGACTGCGCGCAGTCAAATTTCCATCTAGTTTCTTTTTCTCTTATGATGTTATTTCTTGCAGTGTTATGGTAGCGATGGCAGGCTTATACTCCACTACTGCACCAGTGAGGCATGGGGTTGATACTCTCCACACACAACGCAGACTGAGATATTGCAATGATACATAAAATAACTATTCAATACTGCATTTACTGTCAACTCTGAAGCTTTCACTTGCATGAAATGTTCGCAAATTTTTGGGAATGGTTCAGACTCGTGAAATTTTCATGCCACATAACCTTTAAATCCCACTGATACATCACTGTATTTTTTCATTGTGCGATTTTTTTTTTGTTTTTTTTTTTGCTGTGAAAATGGCCATTGTATCTTGAATGTTGCACAAGTTTCTGACTTTACAGTAAATCACTAAATTGTTATCATTTGAACTATTTAAGTACATGTGGTGTTTCAATTTGGGCCTACTACTTGGTGGACAAGTGTGTGCCATAATGTGGTATTCTAGCATCGAGATAAAATGGTATGTAATGTTGACAGCGAAATTACTGGTATGAGATTCACTCGACACGGGTTCATGTCCAGAAAGTAGACTTTTAACTTGTGTTGATCTTTCTCTGTCTCTTTGTCTCTCCTCTGTTTTTAAGGTTTGTACAAGAGGAGAAGTTCTCATGTTTCATTGACATTCGATTGGACCAAATGATTTATGATTAATGGAGCATTGGCAATGCCATCACTATGTTCTGACATCCCTTTGTGGTTACATGTGCAGCAACAGGCTAAAGTTTGTTACAAATCAGTCCATATAAATTATAAAATGCCTCATATTGAGCTTATATACAGAGTGTTGAACTAAGGGATATCAGAACATCATCTTGTGCATTAAAGGTAAATCCTGGTTTTGGAACAAAATATAGACCTTTATTTTTGTCAACTGCTTGTTTGATTATGCTTCATGCATGCTGATATTATAATGCAGACATGGGATGTAAACACATTTGCAAATTGCAAATGAGATCAGCTACAAAGATATTGGCCATTTTTCATAAACGTGTACCAACTTGAGTCTAGGTTCAAGCGGGTAGATTTAGTCCTCCGATGTAAAGTTCCTTATCCTGTAAAAGCTATAACATAGTTCTGTAACTAAATGGACAGGAAAAAAATCATGTCATAGAAATGATGAAAACAACTTCTCATTCCATGACTGGATTTATTTTGTCAATATGTTTTGTTACAGAATTACAGTAACTTGTTTGGAATAAATATTTTGACACTTGGCAGATTAAAGGCATCCTGGACAGTATTGTATAATGCACGATTATGAATTTTTCACCCACTATGTAAAATGAAAATTCTTTGCTGAATGATTCATACATCAATATATTTTATCCCTCATTTCTTGTATGTATAACTGTACACCTGGGCCCTGTCTTATAAGAGTTTATATTAATCGCAACTTATTTGCGATTGATATCAATCACAACTTCATGTATGTACATAAGAGATAGGGGACTGCAAACTTGCGATTGATTTGGATCAATCGTAAGACGGGGTCCAGATTTGCTGAGAACCAGAAGGGTGTTGTCTCTTTGTAAAGTGCTATGAGGTAATGTTCTTCTTGCTCTTAACAGAAGATAAAATTAACGATTCGTAAATCTATCTGCTAGTGCTACTGATTTTTGGACACCTTTTTGATGGATGTTTAGGTGTCCCAAAATGGAACATGTAGTATGTTTATTTTCATATTTCATCTGTTGTTAAATCTTGTAATATTTTGCAGCCATGTGCACTTGTACCATTTCAACTCTTGTTTATATAAAGCAAAATTTAAGTGATAATTTAAATTTGATTAGATAACGATTTATCATTTGATCAAGGATACTTTTTTTGTTATATTTCTTTGCTTCGTTTTGTAGGAGCATTTATGTATATTTGAACTGATAATAAAGCACTTATTGTAAATATTTGTCTGTCACTGTCAGTTATAAATAGTCGAGTGTAAACTATCCAGGCTTGATATTGTGAATGATGTAGGGTTATGGATAGAGTTGCAGCTTGGGTCATTGTTGTTGTTGCTGCCGTTTGCTGTTGTTGACATGTTGGTTATAATGTGCAAGTTAAATTTGGATACAGGGTTGTTGCAAGATTGTCACCAGAGCATGTGTTTATATGTACAGTTTCATTTGTCTTTTCTTACCATTATTCTGGACTTGTGCATGGATTTAAAATGTATTAAGTATTAAAACAAAGAGGGTTATCACCTAGGAGAGGCATCGTGAAAACATATCAAATATTACGCTTTTTCAGAAAGAGGGAGAGACAGTATAGTTCCCTTCCTTTTGTTCGTTTGATGTCTCTTTCATTTCCTTGTTAGAAAACAAATTGGGACAAGTTTCAATGATGGCCCCTATAGACAGTACCTTTCCATAGATTTCAACAGCGAAATTGAAGTAAAAAGAAAACTAACAAATGCATTCAGGTCCATAAAACAAAAGTTTTTATTTATTAAATCTGTCATAATATGTGCAATTCATGTATCTTACAAACATTTCATAGGTATACTTTGTTACAGAAGTTCACACAAAACTTAGAGTTCAGTAAATGTACATGTAATTTATATGTAGAATGTGTTTATGTTTATGCAAATAGACAATTGAATTCATACAAGTATTCTATTTGTAGAACGAAAAATCTATGATTGATATATTTAGAATGCCTCAGAAATATATACAACAATAACTTCAAATTAAGATTGGGCTAGGAATGTATTTTATGGTTTCTATTGGGTTATAATGAAGTATAACCACCAAGTTATTTTCTTGATTACGCTTCAGATAAATAAACTACTGCTATTTGTACCTCCATGGAAGTCCATTAAGTTAACAATATGTTACATGGTACAGTATTATACTAACTCTCAGAATTATGTTAACAAAATTTCATTAACAATATGAAGACACCACTTTTTAATTTTCTTGTGACAAACCTGAAAATGATACGTCAATTTAAAAAAGAATGAATAATAGCATATATAGAATACAATTTTTAATATTCTCTTTCTTTCAGCATATCTTTTTCTTTAAAATGTACATGGCTCATATTTTTAACACAAAATTGAAGTCTGGAATGAAATACAAATCATGTCTACTTCTAAATCTAAATCAAAGGAACAACTCTGAGTCTGTGTCACTTGCCAACATAACTGGACCAAATCAAGGTGCAAATCAGGTAGAAATATCATGAGGGCGACATAAATAAATTTATGGCAGGACGGATCATTCATATTGCCCCGTCAAATATATCTTTTTTTCAAGGTTTGGTACAAATCAGTTAGTTATATAATTTCATTTTTGATTGACGTTTCAAGATTTGTGAGTTGGGACGAAAATCGTATTATTTTGATATCTAAAAGAAAAATTTCACAAACTGTATCGGGGGAGGCCAGGTCTGTATGCTGTGAATTCATATATTAGTTTGTGTGTCACGGGGGGGGGGGGGGGGGGGGGGGGGAGGGGGGCACCTGCAGATGATCCTATCCTAATTAGCATAGATAAATGGAAAAAGAATAAAGACAGAATGTTTAAAAGAAGTTTTCTGTTCATTGAGACTGCCAGAATTTAAAGTTGATAACAAACTAATGGGCCTTCACGTTGACTTCCAGTCTATGTGGCATAGTCTGTAGATATACGTGAAAGCAATTTTTCTCCATTTCTCCCAGTATGGATATGGCATTTAGTGCAGGTTTCACTAAACAAGCAGCATAAAGCATACCAAAAACTACATGTACACATATGTGTGTCTTATCCACTGAGTTACACAAGGAAGCCAAAGGCTTATTTGACTTAAAATTAAAGCCATATACAATCCACAACATGAACAAATCTGCACATGAAAATACAGCATAAATTAAAGTCAAATGCATCTTTTTTTCTTTATTCAAAACCAAAATATTTTCCCCATTAGGATATCATACCTGCCAACCTTTTCGAACAAAAATTATGAATATCAGAAATCAAAATTATGAATATCAGAAATCAAAATTAGGAATATCAGAAATCAAAATTAGGAATACAGTCTATTTTGTATACTTTTTACAAAGAATTTTTACATAACAAGAGCTGATAGAAGCTTCTATCACAAGTTCATTTTCTCCAATCTGTCAGTATTCAATAATCATTGCCCTTTGACAGTTTCCAAAAAAATGATTCCATTTTACTATCTCTATAACGATCTTTATAATTTGTATGTAATTTTTTGTCTGGCAATGACAGAAAAAGATATAAACACAAGTCTCAAAAAGCTGGCAGGGGTAAATTGTCACAAACTGGGGAATAATGTCTCTTTAACTCTTTCCTTTCTCCCCTATAGAACTGTGATACCTGAATACTTTTTCACAGTAGCATATATCTTCAACACTAAAGGATCAGGTTTGTGCTGCTATCTTCAATCTTCAAAGACTGCAGTTGGAGGGGTACTTCCAGCGAAAGATAGCACCATCTTTGCTGACACTGATGATGTACTTTTGATGGGGGCAGATGCGCAGGCGCTTGATTTCGCTGCAGTGTCCGACACCAATGCTGGTTACGACACCATCTACATAATCCCATACCTGCAGAAACAGAGAAGACAATAAGCATGTTATAGCAAGTATCACAGTGATTCCCACTGATTAAATCACTAAAAAGAAACTTGGCAAATTTTCCTGAAAATTTGCCATTTTCTGGCCCAATTATTAAGCCATCTGGATTAAAAGAACACCCAACAAAATGGGGACGCATACTAGTTGCCTGACATTTCAGACGCGGCAATTGCCAAAATGACATGTTGCAGCGATTGGAAATCTGGCAGCTAACATCAGTCGGCCAGTATGTGTCTGAGAAGGTGTTTGACTCATAGATATCAATATAGTGACAAGCACTTTGGGACAATTACCTTATTATATGAAGTAACTCGTTTTAGAAGGGTAAAATAAATACAAAAGAATGTAAAGAGCTGGGACCAGCAAAATTAATTTGCTATATATCTGGGCCCTGTCTTTCAAAGAGTTGCAAATGATCCAAATCAATCGCAAGTTTGCAATCTCATATCTCTTATGTACATAGTTGTGATTGATATCAATCGCAAATAAATTGTGATTGATATCAATGTAAGACAGGGCCCAGGTATGTTGTTATAGTAGTGCTCTTTCCACAGATAGATCTTATTCCTAAGGACGATAAAAATGTTTTGACGCGACTGTACCTTGATAAGAGCATCGTCACCACCGGTCACAAAGTTACTGCCATCACTAGACATGTCCATGGCATTGATAGCGCCTCCCTTAGACCCTTCAACCTCACGAATCTGGCTGGAATCCCCGGCCTGCCAGTATGCAATCTGAAAGCAAGACAAAGTAAAGGAAGGAAGGTGAAGGATTTATCCCATTCAGGGACCTGTTTCACAAAGCCTTTTTTAATGACAAATGACCAAAATCAGCTGATAACCAATCAGAAGCAAGAATTTCAGTAGTTTATAACAAGACTGTCATTTGTCACCGATGACAAGTTTTGTGTTTTTTTAGCTCAAGTTCATGCCTGAAACGAAGAAAGCATATGCAGTATTCGTATGTTAGACTTTGCATGGCATTCGATAGTCTTTCCTTCTCTCTACCCAGGTTTATAAACTCAAAATTCTTACCTTCCTGTCTGTACCGCATGTAATGATCTGGCTCTGCTCAGCACTGTAGCACACACACCTGAATAAGGTGTTTGCAAACACAACCTGGCTCCGTACAAATTTACTGCAGGGGAAAAAAGAAGCAGAAAACTTATTGGGGCAAGTGCAAACTATTTTGTCCCATACATTATCAACCTTATATCTGATGACTGTATCAAGCTGATAGATCTACTAGAGCTTAATGGATCAGACAAAACTTCAACTAAAATGATATGTTTAATGTTCATTCACCTTCACAATTCCATAGTGCAAATCAATAAAGTATGGGAAATGCCTAAAAGCAATGTATTTGAAACTTTCATGACTAACGTCCAGTCAGCTACAAATCGGGAGGCAGTTGATCGAGAGACCAGTCTCACATAACTACTATTCTGATTGGTTGATCGGTTTCTCTGACTGGAACACTCATCATTATCCCGCAACCTCAATATTAATATTCATATGGAAATTGATCACATCTTTAAATATTCATATCCAGACCAATTGTACAAATGTTGTGGTCTAGTGGATAAATCCCAAACTTACTAATCACAGGGTACAGGGTTCAACTCCCTAGCTGCCATTCCACTAAAGCATAGACATTAATCTACATTTTCAACACTCAACCCAGGTGTAGTATTTGGTTATCTGCTACAATTATTCCATAGAATGGACTATGTGCAAATAATGGTTGCTGGAGCTAAAGCTGCAGTAACAATTTCCAAAGATCTGTGGAAGCCCATTGGGATGTTAAATTCCTGATATGCACTATTTGGAATAGTATCATTACGGCATTCCTTCCAAAGTCTAGTCATGATCAAGTTGTGCGGTGCACATGCAGTTGTGTTTGGACTTACTGAAGATCCCAGATGATGCAGGTCCCATCGGTGCTGGCGCTGACACACTCCGTGTCGGAATGGTTGACCCTGACAAAGGCTACCACGCCCTTGTGTTCCTTCAGGGTCTGCCGCAGCTTCTGCTCTCTAGGGAAGATATCCCAAACACGCACCTATCAAAAGAAAAGAATTGGGAATCTGTCAAGCACTCGCAGAGCTTGGAGAGCATTCATAGACAGTGGAAGGGGGAGAAAAGAGAGAGAGAGAAAAGGGAACAAGAACAGAAGAATACAACCTGGATCTTTACAATAAAACAACAATAGACAGTTGAAAGTTTTTCTATCTCAAACTTTCAGGAAACCAGCCATGATCATATTTTAGAAAGCAATGATGGTATAAATTCTCACACGATTTTCAGACTACCTTTGATATTTTGCAAAAAGAATAACCATCAGATATGATTATGAGGAGGCGCGATAGCTCAGTCGGTAGAGCAGTGGTCTTGTAATCCAGTGACCAAGGTTCGAAACCAAGTCGATGCGCTAGTGCCCTTTGGTAAGGCATTAATCCTCATTACCAGGTCCCTCAAAGAGGACCTAAAGCCGTCGGCCGTCTGGTTGCTTACTTACAAGCATTTATGCTTTCTTAGCAGTCAGGTAAAATAACTACCATCACCATTATCAGAATTACCTAACCCATTTGAGAAAGCACATCTAGATTGAAATATCAAAAATGTATCGTGAAACCAAAAAAAATGTCTTCTTACCTGACCCTCTCCTCCTCCACTGATAATACGCTTGTTATTACTGGTGACTGCCAGGGCCGTCACTGCTTTATTATGGGCGTCGGCAATCTCATACAACAGCTTCCCTGACTGGGGCAGGAAACTACGAATCTTGTTATCATTCCATGCTGGCGTAGAGAGAAGAAAGGAGGAATGAAGATGATTTGAAGAGCAATTGTTTTAGAATCGATATTCAGAATCCTTGTGTCATGAAAATTGTAAATAGTACAAGTTGTTTATAGTTTTAATGTTTGACTCAAAGAAAGATTTGGTGATTCAAAACGTTATAAAGATGATTCTTGGAAATGTGACGATGCATTTTGCAGGAAAGGGGGCAACAGCTAGCTAACCCTAGCCCCTTCTTTTTGTACACTTAACAAACTCTACCGTAATTAACGGTGTATTAACCGCACCTTTTTGCCGCCGAAAAAAATTCAAAGTCTGGGGGTGCGGTTTATACACGGTACACCAAAAAACAAAACAACAAATTTTTTTTTTTTTTTAAGTTTCGATTTTTCCCCCTTCACCTGGCGCTTTGCCTGGCAATGTCTCCCAGCTCAGTAATCAGTGTGTTGACTCACCACTCGGAAACTAGAACAACACTCAAATTTGTCTGTCATCTTGGTTTGAAAGTAATCTTTCTGATAGATTTCAATATGTAGTTGATAATAATAATTCCTCCAATTTTTCTTCTATTACACGGCGTACCACAAGGTTCTATCCTAGGTCCTCTACTGTTTTTTAAGTCGGCCAAAAAAAAGTTGGCAAAAAAAAAAATACACGAGGGCGGTTTATACAACGTTTATTACGGTAATTGTTTTTAGCTAGTAATGTTGGCAGTACCAACCTCCTTGCTTGCCCTCTGTCCGTAACGAGGCAGACTCTCTACCGTACCGTATTCATAATCGCCCCAGACGGTGAGACCTCACAATATCATCCAAATTTGAATGTTCATCACCATTTTACAGTACTCAATAAAAATCACTATCCTCATTTCATATGTTTGATAGCATTACACAGCAATGATAAAACAGATAGGAGATGAAGGTAATGTAGCCCCAAGCTCTTGACAAAATTGCATCATGCATTTTGAAGCCACAATTCAATCAAATTTTTAGGTTGAATTAAATATTTGAGCAAGTAGCCCTCATAAACAGGAATTATATTTGTTTGCCCTATCATTACCTCTTATCGACTGTTTACATATCATGTTTCACAAGTTTATCTTGCTAAATCTCTGAAATACATCAGGTTCTTTTAAAGGCCGGCTGTACTAGTTTGGCTAGGAGGGATTAGACCACCCAGGAAGGTCACTGACAAATCAACTCACCTCGCAATTAACATAAGAAAAAGAGGATCATGGGGGACCAATGGTCACCAACTATGCATTGTTTTTTATATCCCTTATCGTAAGATTGTTGCATTAGAAGTGTACACAACAAGAAAAAGAATAGTTTTACTATAAAAGATGTTTCCTGCCGACTACATCGGAATAGTTCATTTTTTATTGCTGACGTCATGCATAGTACCTTTTTTCCCTAGGGAAAAAAGGGACTATGCATGACATCAGCGAGTGTACAGGATGTCAATGCCTCAGCGCACAGCGCTCAAGCATGCACACATGCAATTTGCGCTGTGCCCGCGATGATTGCAGTACCCTAGTTTCATTTGAGCCATGCAATTTTCTTTTATTTCTTTTAGATCTGAATGTAAGATGTGAATGTCAGTATAAGGTTCATGTTATTACAGAAGTGTAGGAATAATACAGATGGAAGGGATATAAAACAAATATAAAATGACTCATTCTCGGAACAAGCTAAAACGATTCGCACTCAGGAACATCATTAGTACTTTTCTCCCTCGGGCCGATGGCCCTCGGGAGAATAGTACTAGTTGATGTTCCTTCGATGCGAATAGTTTCAGCTAGATCCTCGAGTGTCATTGTATATTTGTATACTATATAGAGGGAGCATGTAGCTACAAGTAGTACAGTGGGCCTTTAACAACAAAATAATTTATTTTACGAAAGCCTTTTGATTTTCAAAATGGTGCAGGTGTCTTACCAGAAACAATGCTCTTCCCATCAGGCATGATGCAGACAGCATGGCACTCCATGTTTGGAACGTTGATACGCATGAGCTCTTTACAGGAGGCCGTCTCCCAAACCCTGATGTCATTCTTTGAACTTGTCACAAAGAGCTCAGAGCATCCTCTGGTGGGTACACAGAGATAATGAGACAAGGGAATCATGTTAATAATAATAATAACTTATTTACAATAGTCATTATTAAATTACATATATGTAAATGTACAATTTATGATATTATTTCATGTATTTTCTGGTATATTGCTGTAAAATATGACAATATTAGTCTCCAGACTTTGCTATGTTCTTTTGTTCTGAATCAATTACATCAATTGCATAAGATGAGGCCCAGGACTTCTCCAAAAATCTTGAGTTTGTGTTTTTGAGGGTGAGTATGTTCACTCAACTTACTTTGGGAAGGCGAT
The DNA here is from genome assembly GCA_035222895.1 of Strongylocentrotus droebachiensis. Lineage (NCBI taxonomy): Eukaryota > Metazoa > Echinodermata > Echinoidea > Camarodonta > Strongylocentrotidae > Strongylocentrotus > Strongylocentrotus droebachiensis. The sequence continues at coordinate 49,862 of JAVYIG010004266.1, read as the reverse complement.
ATCATTGACCTCTTCATAATGACACGTTCTGATCATTTCATAGGTGAATTCTGAGAAGTTGAATCGATAGATATGTGAATTGGACGTCCCGACAAAGAACTGTGAAGAAAAGGAAATACAAAACAGGCATATCGGTATTAAGTGCAACAGAAGGAGCCGACTCTCAGAAACATATCTATTCAACCACCTTTAAAGCATTTACGCATGCTGATTCTCTTTACTGATCTTAGCAAAAAAACATTCCATAATGTTGCCTCAGTCATTGTCAAATTACCCAAAACTTGCCAAATTGTACATGAAAATAGTGATTTTATATTTTATACTGCATTGCCAATTTAGAGACTTTAATGATTAGTTACAATTAAATTGCTCTGAAAATTCAGGAAAATGTTTTACTGGTAAGAACTGTCGAGCAAATGTTTGCTCTTTCATTAAGATTTAATGAGGAAATTGTCGAGCTAAGTTTTTTGGGGGGTTACAGGGTTTACCTGTACATGTTTCTATGCGATTCTGCATTTTTTATGTGTTTTTATTAGATTTTTAATCTTTCTTTTTTTATAATCGTATTTTAAGAGGTGATATCGTATTATCGTATTTCACTCTTATTATCGTACTAAATGCGATTTAATCATATTGGTTGTCATCTCTGTAACACCAGCCTTAAACACTCAACTTGAAATCACTCAATGTGCTGATGTGGGTTAATAAATGGGATGACGTCTTACCTGATGACCTTGTCCTCTTAAAGTAAGGGAAGTAATGTGGCCAGCCTTGTCAATCTTCTTCTTCCTACAATGATAATGAAGAAAAAAGAGAATTAGTTCAAAGGAAAAATTCAATTCTTAAACCCAGGATTAGCATTTAGTGAAGAAGTGCTGGCAACCATGAAAATAAGGCCTAACAAAAAGATGAATTGCCCTTTAGGTGCCAAAACATGGGGCGGCTGGTCTAAAAATCTTCTTTTTTTTTTTTTTTTTTTTTGTCTCCCTCTTGGGGCTGATATTTCCCAGTTTTGAATGCTTTAAAACATTTTTTTTTATTCATTACACATTTTTTCTCTAAAAGACGGTTAATAACAACACATTTTTAAACGGCAGATCGTAGATTTCATGATTTTGGGGTGGGTCCCAAAGGGCAATACAACATCTCTTTTTTTTTAATGCCTAAATGTAATCCTTTTAATCAGCAAATGTGATTAGATATAATTAATCTACATATACCAAATTAATCCGCCGAATTGTCTATTTTCCACAGGGACCACACGGTCCTATACACAATGGGTAGAGAACGTCAAAACAAAGAACTATTCTACTTCACTTTCTATCCAATCGTATGCTCTATTAAAGTAAATCAAATTCATTTACTGTACATTGATAAGTGCTTTGTCCACACACCATATCTGCACTTCATGGCACTCCTTGCAGCTACTTGATCGCCCCACCTATGTATGTACCATCCCAGAATAGCTTTCTGAGTGAGCTGCTAAGGGGATTACTCTATCAAGTATCAAGTATTATACAAATAATACACAGCAGTGAGGGCATGAGTAAGAATTACCCACACAAGGTACCTTTGGAACAGTCTAACACGCCCGAGGCGGAAGCTGATTTTACTAATGACAGGTCATTAGAATTGGATAATGACCGGTCATTATCCAAAATAACTGTCTGGTCATGTGTACGCTTTCAACCAATCATTTGGTTAGGATCCACGTTATCATCTTATAAAAAGTACTATTTGATTTTGTAAGTGGTCTTTAACGAACCCACAGGAATGAAAAGATTCAGTAGTCAACAGGGCCCCATCTTACAAAGAGTTGATCAATCGCAACTTACTATCATCGCAACTATGTACATAAGAGATAGGCGACTGCAAACTTGCCATTGATTGGAGGGATTGCGATTGATTTGGATCAATCGTAACTCTTTGTAAGACGGGGCCCAGGTCAAAATTGTATCTTGAAGGCGGATTCTTCAAATTGGCAACGCTACTCACTTAATGACCTTGAATTTGTCATCGATGAACTTTGCGTGGGCCACGGTGCCGTCTCCAGTCCCGAGGAGGAACGTACCGTCTTTGACGAGGACCAGTGAGGTCACGCCCATCCCAAAGAGGTCCTTCTTGGGACCATAGCAGCTGAGCATCTTAGTGCTGGCAATGATCCTCATGATGTCACCTGTGGTGGTGGCGCAATAGAAGTAGTCGTCCTCGGGTGCAACCTATACGAGCAATCAATTACAATGATCATTATTATATAAAGTCAATACTACAATAATGATAATTTTTTGCATTTCAAATTGAGTGGAGTACCAACTTTGGGAGAGAAGTTCTTTCAACATACTCTCGATCAACGGTAGAGGGCTTGTATCTCTGTCCGCTTCATATGCTCTTTAATAAACAATGTATTTTATCAATTTGCCACTCTTGACCCAGGTGTGACCTGGCAGAAATTTGTTTTAGAAATTCACTGTGCATCTAGCAACTCCCCCCCCCCCCCCCCCCCCACCAACATAAAAAAGAAAGAATTCTTTGTTCCTTCTTCAAGTTCCATTTATCGGCCTTTTCTTCTTTTAGCTATTCCAAATAATTACTTATTTTATATTTACATTCATGCATTCATTTAGTTGTGCTTTATGAATCTTGCATAATTTTCACAGATCACCTCATACGTGACTAAACAAAATCTTAAAAGATTTAGTTTTATTGCTGCAAAATATTACGACACTTAGAAATCAGCAAAGTCATACTTGTAGGAAAGAATATCATACATTATATCAATAACACTGAAATGTCAGTCCAAGGCCTATTCATTTCTGCCTAATATTTTTCATATAACTGCCTTCGTATGACTTTCAGACTTACCACAATGCTCTTGACAATTCGTTTGAGCTGTCCCAATGATACATCAGTAGGCCTGATCTTTCGGTTCTCGACGTCTAGATCCCAAACACGCAATGTACGCCTGAAATATCATGTTCAAAGGGATGGAAGGAGCGTTAGATATAGATCTGTAAATCTGTAAATCTGACCCGGCCTCAGTTGTCTCATTTGCAAGGCTAGATACACAATGATCAGTCAAACAAGAGCTGTATTTTCCCTTTATTCTTTTAGATAGGTAATTAGAAGGTTTGATATTGCAATTCATAATGGCTAGATTCTAAACAGGCTTCTAAAACTTAATTACAATGTCAAATGGAATAGATAACTCTGATACCGATGCTCAACTATCTAATTAGCATGCTAGATACTAGGTACCCAATAAAAAGGTACCCTTATCAAGTTATCACCATGTATTGACATATGAGTACCGGTAGGGCTGGACATTTTTAATTCAGGTAACCGCCAACATTTCAGACAGGTACTCAAAATTGGTACAACAGAAAACATCTGCTAGATCTACTATTGTTTTTTAAAAGATCTAAATGTTCTTATAAACATGCTTAAATTTGACAATTTAGAGCAGCCAAGTACCTTTAAATATACAAGCATGCCTTGGTTAATATCGGAGTATCTCTTATGAAGTTATTTTCATCCATGTTTGGTGATGTTTGGTGATGTTTAGTGCTATAATCATGCCTCTGAACATAAAAAGCTAGGGCAATTTGTGGGGTCCTTTGTACAAGTACTATCTCTGAGGTGGCTTAGATCAATATGAAGCTCAAATGGCTTCATGCACTCCCTGGTGTCCCACACTTAAAGCCACACTGTACTTCTTGTAGCTACTTGCTCCCTCTATATAGAATACTTCCTCAATCGGTGCCTACTGGTCCCCCATGATCCTCTTTTTCTTATGTTAATTGAGAGCTGAGTTAAAAGCCACCTGTCTGTGACCTCGCTGTGTGGTCTAATCCCTTCTGGCTGAACTAGTACAGCCGGACTTTAAAATTAGTGCTCTGATCGGTGGTGAACAACCATGCATGTACAAATACTCACTCTCCGCCTGAGAAAAATAAGAAATCGCTCTGGTTGGCTGCAGCAACACAGTACGTAGTCCCTGCGCTCTTTACAGCCGCCTCTGATCCGCACACTGCTTCCTTCTTCATCACATCCCAGATCACGATAGCGCCATCGTCTTGACCTCCCAGAGACACAAGGTAGAGGTCATTGGGTGAGAAGGCCAGGTCTTGAACTTTGACCTTGTGCAGGTCTAGCTTGCAGTGGACGGAACGTTTCTCGTAGTCCCAGACAATGATCATGGCCTGCAAATGATTGAAAGAAAAAAATGCTAAATTAATTTTTAATTTTTAAATTTAATGTCCCTTTAAAGCTTGTGTGTACTTTAGGTACTAAACATCCCCCATCTTCTTGTCAGATTGGTCTTCTGGAAGTCTTCTGCGAGAGATGGTGACACAAGTCACAGTGTTTGTGTGACCCTGTAGGAAGTCTTGTTTTTTAGAGTTGATATCCTCAATGATGACGGCATCACCAAGGGGATAGACAATTATGACCCTTTGTCAGATTCGTCTTCTGGAAGAAAATTTGGGGGCCATTTGCAGGCATATTTCAGTTCGTAGTTCAGCCAGTAAAACTTCCTTACAACTCTCGAGGTATTTTGGTGCTGATGATTTGCCTTTTGTTCAAAGATTAATGATTGGGCCTACGTTGTGAATGGAATTTACGTGTATGCTATATGTTTAGTGTAAAATGTTTGATAGAGTGTTAGGAGTAGTGTTGGGTCCAACCAATCGTCACCAGATCGTGAATTGTAAAATCTGATGATGAACAAAAGCTTGCCATACCTTGAAACCCATGTGAGTCTGCTGGCCGGATGCTATGAAGCGGCCACTGCGTGAGATGGTGACACAGGTCACAGTGTTTGTGTGACCCTGTAGGAAGTCTTGTTTCTTAGAGTTGAGATTCTCAACGATGACGGTGTTGCCAAGGGGATAGACGATATGATTCCTGTCAGGGTGCACGGATAAGCTGCCCTGGCTCGATCCTGCAGATGGAAAAACAAAGGGAGAAGATGACTTGTCATCAAAGAAACATTTTAATCACTTCCAAAGTAAATTTCTAAGCTTTTAACAGTGATGTGTAACACTAACAATAACATGCTTATTTTCTGAATTCTACCTTTGAAGCTTTATAGCTAAGGCTTCTTCACATATGTTGCAGACACACCATAAACCACTACAAATTTCCAGCAATAACAAGCTACTAACTAACACAAAAATAAGGCTACATGTAGGTGATATCAATATCATATTTCATATCGTCACCTAGAATCTAGCCCTTATTCAAGGCGTTGCCTGTGAAGTGTGAATCAACAAGAGTCATGTCGATTTACGATCCACGCATTGGCGATGCAAAAAATGGATTCCGCGATGATTTTCTTGATGCATTTCACATCGACTTTGTACAGAGACTATCACGTTATGAGCGATAAATCCTCAGGAAGACGGACAACGGATAAAAGTAGACGGTTAACAGGGGTATTTTTTACGCGGGATTCAGGTTTTAAAATTTCCAGCGCACCGTTTGGGAACGCGAAACCTGCAGAGCGCCAAAGAAAAAAAATGTTTGCGAAGATCTTTATTTTTCAGGAGGCATTTTGTCTGCGTTAACGAGGATATCCTCATTCTCACTCTCGGACCAGCGCCCTAGCCCTACTGACCATTCTCAATCTCACTCAGTCATAGACCAAATTTTTCTGTCTCTTTCGTTCGTTAGCCTCTGATTTGGGTAGGTCGGCTCTCTCTTTAGAGACAGAACAGCCCTATACGCTTTAGTGTTCAAGCTTTGTGTAAAGAAACGTTACACCAAACTTGGCAAAACTACCGGCCAAATTCCATATTTCACAGGATGCATATATCCGGTGCATCTTATTTTGAAAATTAGGTAAAGGTTCAACTACTTGGGTTCCATTGTGAAGGAAAAACTGTGCGCGAGCTACGAGTTTGTAATGGCATGCACAGTTTTTCCGTTATATCATTTTGCCTTCGGCGTAGACTAGAAGGAATGAGATTTAGATGACGTCATGCGCAGCGAGAGTTTAAACTATCCCTGCAAGATTTTTATCATGGATGTCGATTTAGACCCATAATTTCCTAAAAAGGGACCATTAAACAGATTATTTCAGTCAAGTTGGTAAGTGGAACCAAAGTAGACCCTAGTTAAACCTTTAGACCCTACCTTATTTCATTCATTAAGATGCACCGGATATGCATCCTGTGAAATACGGAATTTGGCCGGTAGTTTTGCCAAGACCAAGTTTGGTGTAACGTTTCTTTACACAAAGCGTGAACACTAAAGCGTATAGGGCTGTTCTGTCTGTAAAGAGAGAGCCGACCTACCCAAATCAGACGCTAACGAACGAAAGAGACAGACAAATTCGGTCTAACTCAGTCATGGCCAAGCCGCCATGCATGCATGCCACACACATTCACAGACTAGACGTCATCATTTCAAATTCAATCATGCATTTAACAAGCTGGAATATTACTTCTCATAATCAGATAACGGAACTGTAGCACATAAGATTTGCATTTTCATTTACTTTCATTTACATTGCCAAACGCCGTTCTAGGCCAGGCCACGCCATGGCCATACCAGGCAGCGCATGATGTACGCTGCGCACCAACACCCGAGCCATGACATTGCCCTGCTGTTATGCGGCGAGGGACGGGTCACGTCGGGGTGCTGAAACCACGGGCAACGACTTACCATTGAAACCGATTGTGGACATCAATTCAAGGCGATCAATATCATCTGAATTATTCTCCTCCCCACCATTCACTGCTTTCCGCTGTTGGTCACCCATGCTGTATGCTTATTTCCCCTTAATAATTCAAAATTAAATGTTTTTCACTGTTTTTCGTCTGGTCATTCAAATCAAGTCGAACTGATTGACGGCAGTTGCTATGACAGCCTCTTCCGCATATTTGGCGCAGATGGCGCTCTTTAACTTGCAGCAGGGGCTCAACTCGGGTTCTGTACATGTATCATGTTCTGCACCGGGGTTCTGCATCCTTCCAGCGCTGAACTTTACGTGGAAAAAATATTATTCATCACACTTATTCCCCACAAAATTTAGCAACAGAAAAGTTGATACACCTATGTCTAGAAATAATGTAGATCCTTTAGTGAATAATATGCATATACTTGTACATTGACTACATGCCACTCACTTAAATGGAACTACGTCTCCAATATGCCTCTTCCTAAATTTAGGGTTGTGAAACATTGATATGACGGTAACTTTACTATGGCAACATCACTCAACAGACAATCAAACCAAGGTTACAATTGAAGTTACCATCAAGGCTCAGTTATGCAACTATGATAACACAAAAGCCTATAATTACATGTCAGTTGATTTTACGACCTTTGGAGAGTAAAGGAAGAAAAGAGAATTAAAAGTAATGTCTAGATGCTGAACAGGCGTTCATGAGTATTACCATAGAAGTAAAAGTAAAAAAGGAAAGCAAAAATGAGAATAAAAGGAAAGAGATGTAAAATGAATGAAAGAGAAAAGACAGGAAATAAAGAAATGTCAGAAAGGAAATGAATAGGAGAGAAAAGGAAAGAGAGAGGGGGAACTAAACTGAAAAGTAAATGAAAGGAAAATATTAAGGAAGGAAAGGACAGAAAAAGAAGCCACTGAGAAAGAAAAAGAAAAGAGAGGAAAAGAAAAGAAAAAGGAATGGAAATTAAAAAAAAGGATATAAGAAAAGAGAGATAAAAGATAAAGGAAAGAATTAGAAATTTAGAACGATATCGAAAAACGGAAGAAAATAAAAAAAAAAACCTCGAGAAAAGACAAAGCGATAGGATGTAGAAAGAAGAATTAAAGAGGGACATAAAAAGGCAAATAACACAAAGAGAAAATTAACGAGCAACAAGGCAGCCCAAATAAAATTATACTGTGCTACAGAAAACTTCAGTTTCATATTTTATGTTTACAGGAGATCGAACGTCTTTAAAAAATCTAAATGGCTGAGTATCTCCCCTCCAGTAGACTTTCGTCTCATAATGCCAACCGTAATTAAGCTTAAGCAATATCATGAAAGAAAAAGTATTTTCAAAACTGAGTTAGACACGTACAATACTTGACTGCCAGCATGGGCGGAAATCCAAAGGATTTCTAGAAGAAGAAAAAAAAACAGAAATAAACAAACAATAACATAATTATAAGGGAAAGCGAAAACATACTTTAGACCTACTATTATTTCAGCTCTCAAGTGCCATCACTATTTTAAAATGGAAACTCTCCTCGCTCGCTCGGTAAATGAGGCATGGTCAATATTTCAACATGTTTTTATATCAAATTTGAATATGATAGCGCCACTGAAACGGATAAGAATAAAACAATGATCAGAAACTTGGGTGACTAAAGATATTCTTTCCCTAATTCAAGAGAGAAATATAGTATACAAAAAATTGAGGAAAAGAGCAAAAGATGAGACGCTCTATAAAAGATACAGAGTATTAAGAAATATGGTCCAAAGAGAGGTGAAAAGGGCTAAACTCGATTACTTACAAAACAAGATAGAATAAAATAAACAAGATTCGAAAAAACTTTGGCAGAATCTAAAAAGCTTAGGATTGAAAAATAAGAAGCGAAAAGAACAAGAATCTGTCATTAAAATTGATGGGGAATTATGTCATGATAAGATGGCCATCGCTGATGAATTCAATTCTCATTTCACAAAATAATGTGGCTGCTAAATTAGTAGACAAACTCCCCCCTTCCAAAGACTTTTTCAGCGCAGACAATGATTGTATTCGTGAGTTTTACGAAAGAAAAGGTGTACGTGAAAACAGCTTCGAGTTATTACCAATCAGTGAACAATTTGTTTTCAAAGAGTTACGTAAGTTGAATGTATCAAAAAGTACTGGGTTAGACTTGATTCCTGCTAAATTTCTAAAAGATGGTGCGAAGGTTTTATTTAAGCCTCTAAGTTACTTAAATAACCTATCTATCTTGACGAGTACTTTTCCAGAGGATATGAAAATAGCAAAAGTGACTCCACTTTATAAAAAGAAAGATAAAACTGATGTTAGCAACTATCGACCTATTAGTGTTTTAAGCGTAGCATCAAAGATTCTAGAAAAATCGGTTTGTGTTCAAATTGAAAGATACTTTAAAGAAAATGATATAATTTATGAATTTCAATCTGGTTTTCGACATGATTATTCGACTGAAACATGTCTAATTCATTTGACTGATTATTTGAGGAGAGAAACTTCCCAAGGGCGCTTTGTTGGTATGGTGCTCCTTGATCTGCAAAAAGCTTTTGATACAGTTAATCATTGCGTCTTATTGAAGAAGTTACAACTAATGGGTTTTGATAAGGCAAGTTTAGATTGGTTCAGATCCTACTTATCTAATCGACACCAAGTAGTGGCCATTCATGATATTCGTTCCAAACTAATGCCTATAACATGCGGTGTTCCTCAGGGAAGCATTTTAGGCCCAATTCTATTTTCAAGTTATACAGTATAAATGATATGTGTATTTGTATAAAAGACTTCTAACTATTATTGTACGCATATGACAGCGTACTACTCTATTCGAATCCTGATCCTAAATATATTGAGGAAAAGCTCAGTGAACAGCTTTCTACGTGTGTCGATTGGATGACTGATAATAAGCTTTCTTTACACTTGGGAAAAACAGAAAGCATTATATTTTGTTCTAAAAGTAGTTCTAAAAAGTCATTTGAATTCAAATTGACACACAATAATCAAGCAATCAAGAGAAAAGAGTCTGTGAAGTATTTAGGCATTGAGTTGGCTAGCGCAATTTCATTTTCATCTTTAGTAGAATCAGTTGTAAAAAAAGCAAATTCTCGTCTGAAATTTTCGTACAGATATCAAAGTTGTATGGATTTAAAAGCAAGACGTACACTCTGTTTTGCTCTTATTCAATGTTTTTTTGACTTCTACTTCTACTTCTACGACGATACTCAGCAGGATCCATAAGTCAGGATGTAGTGCTGAGGAATAAACTATCTAGTTCTTGGTCTAGATGCTTGGTGGAAGCGCTCCCTTGAAGCCCTCCAGTGAAGTAGCGTCAAGGGTGATCTTTGAAAGTGCATTCCACGCAGTTACTGTCCGAGGGAAAAATGAGTTCTGGTAGAGCTGGGTGCGGGATGGGATAGCCAGCAACTTCTTTGAGTGATACTGTCGTGTGTTGCTGGCAATCATGGGGGCTGTGTAATGGTGTGCATTGATGGCTACTGTGTCGTTTTGAATCTTGTACATGCATGAGGTGGAGGCTTGCAGCATTTCTTCTCCTCTCCAGGCTCTCCCATTTCAGATCTTGAATCATGGCCGAGACACTGGCCATACGACGATATCTCTGGAGGGTGAATCTTGCTGCTCGCCTTTGTACTGCCTCGATTTTGGATATAATTATGCTTGTTTGTGTGAGGGTTCCAGACCGAGCAACAGTATTCCAGATGAGGTCTAACAAGAGAGAAGTAGGCTTGTTGGCGGATCTTTTGTGAGGTTTTGCGGAGATTTCTGCTGACTAGTCCCAGCATCCGATTGGCTCGGGATGTGATGTTGTTCATGTGGCCTTGCCAGGACAAGTTGGATGAGAAAGTCAGTCCTAGATATCGGAGATCTGTTACCAACACAAGAGGAGTGTCTCCTAGCGTGTATGTCGTGGTGATGGCTTTCCGACGTAGGGAGAATGTGATGTGGTATCATTTCTCGGTGTTGAATTTCATCTGCCATGTGTTAGCCCATGAATGCAACCTGTTGAGATCTTGTTGTAGGGCTTGGCTATCAGTGACATCAGTGATCGGACGGTATAGAAGACAATCATCAGCAAAGAGTCGGATTTTGGAAGAGATCCCATCTACTATGTCATTGATGAAGGATATAAACAGAAGTGGGCCGAGAACTGTGCCCTGCGGTACCCCAGAGGTGACTGGAACCCATTCAGATGACTCTCCATCTACAACAACACGTTGTAACCTTTCAGTTAGGAACACCCTGATCCATCTGATAAGGTTGTCATGGATCCCATAGTGATGGAGCTTATGGAGGAGGCGGTTATGGGGTACACGGTCAAAGGCTTTGGAGAAGTCTAATGCAACTGCATCAACTTGCTCTTTCTGGTCTAGAGAGTGTGCAACATCTTGAGATGTAATGACTATGTAATGACTATGCTAACCCTGCATGGTATAGTAACATAAACAAGTCAGATCAAAAGAAGTTGAAGATTATACAGAACAAAATGGTGAGATTTATCAACTGTTCTGGTCCAAGAACTCATGTTGGCTACAGCGAACTTTCTAAAGCTGGTTTTCTTGAAGTCGACCAAAGATCAAAACAACTCGTATTGCATCACGTGCATAAAATATATCATACTAGGTCGAATCATTATATTCGATCCAACTTCGATCTTGTTACTGACGTACATGATTATAATACAAGAAATAGCCGATTCAACTTTAACTTACCAGAAAGAGTAGGTAGTATTGGAAATTCGTTTTATTACAATGCCATAAAACATTGGAATTCCCTTCCCAATGGTGTAAAAGAAATAGGAAACTATGATCATTTTAAGAGGAAATTAAAGGAATACCTAATACTTGACAGTCAGAGAAGAGAAGTGAATGACATCTTATATGATTGACATTTGTATTCTTCTGTCGGTTCATACTTTTTCATGTTATATATACTTATGTTTTCGTACGTTAAAGAAATTCTACAAATTCATCATTATTTTCTTCTTCTTCCTTCTCCTCTTTTTCTTCTTCTCCTTCTTCTTTTTTTCTTGTACTTAATATCATTTCTATCATCAGTTTAATGTTGTTATTATTATTATTATCTTTAATAAGTAGTTCTTTTAATTGTCTTATCTGTCTGTAAATATTACTATTTTAACTTATTAATTGTATACATGTCTGTAAGGGACCCCACTGGAAATAAGCTCTCGAGCTTTCGTGGGTTATCCTGTTCCAGCTGACTTATTTTTGATCTGTTATTATTGTATATTGTTGTATGTTGGAAGCTTGTCGAATAAAAATCAATCAATCAATCAATCATACGCTCCAATTGGCACTGATCGATCTGAAGAGTCATATGAATTATTAATCAGTGAATTTCCGAGAAGATGAAGAATGAAGAAATTCTCGATTGCTAATTATTAAAATGTCAAGTTTTAAAATGCAATTTTCACTCGGTTGCTACAAGTAGAGATACTTCAATGCCTTGATAGATAAAGTTATCTTCTCAGAACTTAACTGATCGATCTGAAGAGACATCTGAATTATTAATCAGTACTGAGTGAATTTCCGAGAAGATGAAGAATGAAGAAATTCTCGATTGCTAATTATTAAAATGTCAAGTTTTAAAATGCAATTTTCACTCGGTTGCTACAAGTAGAGATACTTCAATGCATTGATAGATAAAGTTATCTTCTCAGAACTATACTGCTCGATCTGAAGAGTCATATGAATTATTAATCAGTGAATTTATGAGAAGATGAAGAATGAAGAAATTTTCGATTGCTACTTATAAAAATGAAAAGATTAAATTCCAAAATTTCCAACGGCATTATTTTGAAAGATAATACTAATTTAGAACTTCCCTAATAAAAGGGGGCTTGAAAATGTCTTTAAGTGGGAAAATAATGACTATTAGTATTAGTTGTCGAATCGAATTAGGAGCTATAGAGCCAGTAAGTAAAAGTCCGATTTTCAGATCTGAAGAGTCATATGAATTATTAATCAGTGAATTTCTGAAAAGATGAAGAATGAAGAAATTCTCGATTGCTAATTATTAAAATGTCAAGTTAAAATGCAATTTTCACTGGTTGCTATAAACAAGTAGAGATAATTCAATGCCTTACAAAAATTATTCCTGTCTTCTAGGTGTTTTCAGGAATTACTATGTGCTTCACATTTGTCTGTTCTTAATTTCATTTGAAGAAGTATTTGCATAAGTCTATGTCATAAGATTATTTCGCCCAACTTACAAAATAAATACAAGTAATTCTAATACTATTTATTTCATTTTGTCTTCGCTTCTTTGTTATTATTATCCAATTTTGCTTATATCAATGGAGTTAACCAAGGTTGGTTTGAAAGCAACAGCAGGAGCTGACCCATCCGGGGTTGATCGGTCTCAGGACCCAGGGGTGTGGTCCGGGGACGAACGAGTCGATTGCAACCAATAAATCCAACACAATTGTTTCCCGTGATGCATTTCTTTTTTATCCTACTCTTTTTTTGTCTCCTTCCCTTACTCTTGCTTCTTCTTCATCATTTTCTTATTCTTTTTCTTCTTATCGTTCTTCTTCTTCTTCTTCTCCTCCTCCTTCCTCTCCTCCTCCTTCTCTCTCTTCTTCTTCTCCTTCCCCTTCTTTTCTCTTTTCCTTTTCTTCATCTTCTTTTCCTTCTTCTTCTTTTTCTTCTTGTTCTTTTCTTCCTTCTTCCTCTCTTTTTTTCTCATTGTTCAGGAATCCGGAAGTAAAAAAAAAACATAATTAGAAGAAAACTGGTATTTAAGTAGGCATCGATAAAAGGCCCCCCTCTCTCTCTTTCTCTCTCTCTTTCTTTCTCTTTCTCTCTCTCTCTCTCTCTCTTCCTCTATCTCTCTCTCTCTCTCACACACACATACACATACTAACTCTCCCTATCTTTCTCTCTTTCTCCCTCACACACACGCTCAATCTTTCTCTCTCATCTCTTTCTCATTCTCTCCCGCTCTTTCTCTCTCACCCATACACTCCCTCCCCTTTCTCTCTCTCTATCTCTCTCTCTCCCCCATCTCTCTCTCTCTCTGTTCGGGTCATTGACAATTATTGGCACTATCGGGGAAAATTGGATACGATATAAAAGATCGAGGCCACGTTGTGACTTTGAATGAGCAATATTCAGTTACGTTGCTATAATAAGAATATTTTTTTAATAAGCACTGCATTTCTATTAAAGGCGCCACATAATTGCATCGTAATAAACTATGGTTATCGTCAGTATAGAGTTGCGTACTCGACATGCGGGGGCAGTGCGACCTAACGAGGCATATAATCCACACTGCACGCAAAGGTTTCCCTGATCAGCTTGTGTATGGTTTTATGTTTGACTTGTATACTAGTATTATTAATTAATTCTCCAGTTATGGCTTTATCGGGGATTGTAATCATACCGCCTGGATGTTAAACAACGATTTTATCTTCATACGTCAATGGATAATTTGAATGTGGATATTGATTCATTCAAGGCTGGAACAAAGTTTATTTTCCATCTGATTTCTTGAATGATTCCACCATGGATTTTTGTGTTGCTTATATAGATACACGGCGACGCATAATGGCGCCATTTATACATCGCTATTAGAAGACGGCAGGATTGCAGTTAAATACACAGACAACTCATCTTTCCTGAATTGATTTTCGTCCTTACAAGTGAAACATTTTTGTGCTTGATGCTGAGGATATATCAAGTTTATACTAACGACATTTCGTAATAAGTAATCCTTTCTATCGTAAAAATCCAAAAGGCTTTTTACACTCGCTATACGTGCTTTAATAACGTAAAATACTCGCTCGTAATTAATCTCGAAGCCGTATATTATCAGCGTGATGCGAGCAAATTTATATCACAGAGGTTTATAAGAAAGTGTAGTACTAGTACTTCCGTTCTATATACCAAAAGGCAGCCAATTATTTTTTCAAAGCGTTTTTTCATGGTTGCATGCACAAGGATATTGAGTCACTCACTACCATGACGACTTGAACATAGACCTTCATAAATGAATAGCGTAATTATTTGGACTGTCATGTAAACGTGCCACGGTGCAATTCCCTAACAGATAAATTGGAAAAATGATGAGGAAAAGGTTCGTAATTTGTACAGGTTTGGTTTGAAATCATGACGCCAGTGCTATCGTGTTATAAATGTATCTCAAGCGAATGAATGCGATGTGGAGACATGACTTGTAATTGGTGTGCCAGGAAACATGCCGATATCGCGGTCATAAATATTATTGGATATAATCATGTTTAGATGGTGACTATATGCATGTCTACAAAATCAGTATAGGCCTATCACTGTTAGTTGACTTTCGTATCCTCGAGTTTGGAAGTCTCACCAAGATGGCGGGAACCCGATATAAAAAGAAGGGAAGGAAATGTCACAAACACTAAATTCGAGTCGACATTTTTTGTGTGACTGATACATCTCCCCCCATCAATAATGGCTAGTGGGTCCAATTTGCGTACTGTTGTTCAAACGGCAGCAAGAAAACATTTGGAAATACTGGAGCTATTAGGAGCCAGCAATGCCACTAGCAACGAAGTGTCAGAGTCTTCGAAAATCGTCGTGTCAACGATTATCTTGATGATTTGGATGATCGGCGTGACATCGAACGTCGTGATATGGGTACGGGCATGTTCGCCGCGATGTCAGGGTTTGTTTGGACAACGTGCTCTCAGCGTCTACGTCGTTCACAAGTCCATCGCCGACTTCATGTTCCTCCTTAGTTGTCCCTTCCACATCGCTGCCTTGTTTCATCCTAAGGGGTGGTTGTTTGGCCCCGTGGGATGTCGCTTTATTGCGTCTGTTGACATGTTAGCCATCTTGCTTTCAGGGAACGCGCTCTTCTCGCTGGGGATCGAGCGGTATACGTCGGTCGTTCGAGCGTCGACGTCGGTTTCGCATCGACTGAAGCGACTGCGGAGATCATACCTCCACGTCGCCGCTATCTGGGTTTACTGTGTCATCTTAACGTCTCCTGTCATTGCAGTATCAACGTCGTACACCGGGCTCGATGGCCGCGTCTTCTGCGGTTATATCTGGCCTCAGAGTAACCAGAACTTTTACCAGATGTTCTTCAGCGTCCAGTTCTTTCTCCAATTCTTCTTCGTGTTCGGTACCTTGGTCTATATGTGGTATCACGCCTGGAGGTTTGCCAAGAAGAATTCTGGCGTTCAACGATTCTTCACCAGGCGACGCGATACGCGGAAACACCGCGCCATCGTCATACTGTGTGTCACGCACTTCCTCTGTTGGTTTCCGTTCTGGATATGGCACTTCTTGCGAACGACGGGTCGCCCGATGTACGAAGTCATACTAGGAACTCCTATTCCTGGTGGTTCAAGCGCACCAGAGCTCGCAATCACGACTTTGATATACATCCCGTCCTCGATAAGTCTTCTTGTTTTTATGGGATGCATTGACGAATGGCGCAATGGTTGTCATGTTCTCGAGTCTAGCGTGCCCAACAGACTAGCGACGCGAGATCGCACGACATACAACGTCGAAATCGGCCTTCAACCCATCGACGAACGTCGAAATCAGGACACCGTTGTGACTGTATCGTATCATGTCAAGCCGGACGACGTCGACGGTGATAGCCCAGGAAAAAGAACGGAGGATGGAGACGACAATGATTCCGGGCAGGGATCATCGGAAGCTGCACCACGAGGCACAGATGACATCCACATTCAGTATCAAAACGATGGCTTTCGCGTCGACGACGATGGGAGCGTCAACAACGAAGGAGCTGCCAGAAGAGATGACCATTGCGATGACCAGCCCGATGGAGGCGATCAGGTCAATGAAAACCTTGATGAAGACCATGCCCATCGCCGTAATGATCACGAAGATCGTTTTGATATTGAAAACGCACTCGAATGTGCACTCGAAAATGCAGTGGACTCGGCTCGAGAGAGTGTATCTGATAATGGTCATATCGGCGGAGAAGGGCTTGTTAATGAACGCCTACGTTGCTAACGTTTCGTGATTGTGTCATTCTGAGCATTTCCAAATCATTTCTGTTTAGTTTTATATAAAATTGCAACACTTTACTATCGTCAAGTCTTGGTATATGACATGTATTGTGCAGGTATTCGTACCATCTTTCTCCGAACATCCGATAGCCTTAATGTCTCTGTTTTATATTTTGATATTATGAAGAAAGTGAAATGTGTTTCTCATTGCCTAAGCGATTTTGCGTACGACATAAGCGATTGCCCATTTATTGGAATCAATGTGACCATTGCCCACTCTTTCTTTCTTGACGAAGCACACAAACACAATTTTAATCAATCTGTTTGATACAGTAAGAAAGCCAGAAAATTATGAATTGTGCTGACGCAATGCCCGGAATCACCCGACTAACAATGCTGGTATAAACAAATATATTTTGCACCAATGGGAATTCTTTTTTAAATTGAAGTAAAAGTGATTATTATTGTTTATTCCAATGTGGAATACATTATATACATATTCATTTTTGTTTGTATAAATAGACTACTATAAATTCTCACATCGCAATAATGAAAAACAAAATTGGCAGCAGTAGGGCCCATGAGAAAGGGAATGGGGAACTTTAAAGACAGTGGCGTATTCAACATAAGCTGAAGCCCAAGAACCCGCCTCTTCTATGATTATCGATTTCTGGGTATGTAACTATTTACAAAGAAGCAGCTTACGTATTTTGGTCCAAAAAAGAGTTTATGTTTTCAAAGAAAATGTATCAATTTGATTCAGTTTGTTCGAAGAAATTATACAGAGCCTGTATACAAAATATGGTAGATACTCTCGTTAGTTTTCATAAATTGCAATCATCATATTATGTCGGTAAAAGAAATTGATTTCTTCGTCCCAGAAAAAGAACATTAGATGATAGACTAAAAGAATTTCAATTCGAACTGCTCTATAATATTGTTTGTGTTGATCATCACTTATACAGGTTTTAATTCATACCATGTGTTAAATGCTTCTTTTGTGGAAAAGATGAAGAAACATATTTCTGGAATGTGGTATCAATGGCAAAGGATTTATGGGAACAGTGTGGCAACATCTTGGATCTTCTAATTCTTAAAGAGATTGGATGGAAGGAAGTTCCCATTGCACGAGATGAAATAACTGGATAGTGGCAGATAGTTGATCAGGTTGTCTTATTAATTAAATATGTTATTTCTGAGTAGGGAAACAAAAGCAGCCCCCAAGTATTGAAGAAATAAGGGAGAAATTACTAAAAGGGATTGGGTGACTTTGTCTTAGATTCTAAAAAGAAATCCTGGATTTAGCCCTTGCTGCTATGATAATCATAAACCTTTATGTCAGTCATGCCGGAACCTACAAGCCGATCGCCTGTCTGATTATCAAGATATTTATGATTGGAAATCGAAATCAAATTTTGCGTTTTCCTGAAGGGTCTTCATAACACTACAGTCTTTTGGGAAAAACGAGTATGGTAGAATCGGTCACTCAAAGATTTCTACTTTTTTGAGGCACTTCTTGATCATTTTGAAGCGCAATTCTTTTTAGGGCTGCAATATAACACCATATCACAGACACTGATAACATGTAGGACCGTGCATCTCAGATTTAACATTGTTAAAGCAAACAAGTCTAGAGGAAAGAACAATAGCTATTAAACGAAATACATTGACACTTCATTATAACAAATTGGAATACTTTAAATTGAGACAATGTAAGAATATATCATTATGGGATCAAAGACGGCAAAGTATGATAATTTATCCATGTTTGATCTTTTTTCCCCAGCCGCTACAGGCTGCCATCCTCTTTCTCTTTCCGTTTCTTTTCTTTTCCTCTTTTTTGTTGTTGTTCTGTGTGTTTGCGAGGGTTGGGGGGGGGGGGGGGGGTGCGATTTTCAAATGTTCAACTACCCACTAGGAAAACTACCCTCCAGACATCTACCCTCTAGGATAGTTGTTTTGGGGGTATTTGTCCGGGGGGTAGTTGTCTGGGGGTAGTTGTCCGGGGGTAGTTGTCCCGGGGGGTAGTCGTCCTAGAGGGTGGTTGCCCTAGGGGGTAGTTGTTCTAGGGGGTAGTTGACTGGGGTGGTTGTCCGGGGGGATATCCAGGGGGTAGGTGTCCTAGCACCGCTTCATGCTTTATGCAGTATATGCTTTATATTTTCCTATATGTTTGTATGTTTTCTATATATGCTGTATATGCTTTATATTTTTCCTATATTGTACATGTTGTATAATTATGTCTTGTATACGCTGCCAGTGACACAATTGTGTATAGGTTGTGTCATGGACCTGGGTTTAAATATTTATACCTCTTTGTTTATTACGCTGAATAAAGATGATACATAATATTATATACAGAATATTGAAAAACGAAATAATTTTAAACTTGTCATTGGTCGGTATTGGTGTATTTTTAATGTTTGGCTAGATGAACAGAAATGCAAAACGCCCAAAATTCATCTCTAAATATCGTCACCGCTCATTATTTGTGTTATGATGGTCACCCGTTACCGGTGAAATGGCGCTGACATGATACTGTATACAGTGCGTCCCAGAAAAAAAGCAACCGAGAAATATCGATGTTTTATCATAACTTAATCACAACTATAATTAATAAATGACACATATTTGAAGAGCTGAGATCCTCCTCTTTTAGTTGATGCAACTCATATGATGCATATTTCGCGCATGAGTGATTGAAACAATTTGAAGAGAGGGTACCAAAAAGTCATTTTTAGGGCGGTATTTGAATTCCAAAGAGAAAATCACATTTCTAGAAAGTTCATTTTCTGCCCTTTCATATGACACCTCAATCAGGGAAAATGAGCCAGGAATAACAAAGTTCTGTTATGTTTACAGTAATGCTTGCATTTCCATCATTTGATTAACAACACTAACAATAGCAACACTTCCGAGTTACGATCCTTCAAAATACAAACCTTTGGGATTGATGAGCCGTCAGAATTATGAACCTTCAGAAAAAAAAACGGGATTTAACCATAATATTGGACCCCTGTAAACAAACTCGATATGAAACCATGTTTCAATGCATATCGAAAATTGGACGGGTTGACAATACTATGACCATATCTTAATTGACGAGCAGAAGTCAGAAAATCAAGGCCCAACTAATTCA
Source organism: Strongylocentrotus droebachiensis (assembly GCA_035222895.1). NCBI lineage: Eukaryota > Metazoa > Echinodermata > Echinoidea > Camarodonta > Strongylocentrotidae > Strongylocentrotus > Strongylocentrotus droebachiensis. The sequence goes on along the minus strand of JAVYIG010004266.1, from coordinate 30,033 downwards.
TAGCATGGATGGTAATCAACTAATTGATCAATTTGTATGGTTTTACAGCAATTGTAGTATATAGGCTACTAATTACTTTCCTAAGGCCAACGTTTCATACCCCCCCCCCCCCCCCCGTACTGGCCTCGTAGTCAGGGGTGTCACTAAGGGGTTGGGACCCCCCTTGAGATGATTTTTTTTTTCGTATGGTGCTGGCAAATTGAAGACTTATTTTTGTCTTTCTTGATTTGAAGAAAAAAAAACACGTAGGTAACTTGTCAGGAAATTGTAACGACGACTACCCCCCCCCCCCCCCCCATTCAAAATGGCCTATAATAGCGACACCCCTGTGAATAGCATAGGCATAACTGAGTGTAAATGCAATCCAAAAGACATTCCATATGAAAGATGAAGCGATACAAATATCGACGCCTATTTTTTTGTAAATCGACTGTAAATCATTCATGTATGTAATAAGATGAAAATGACAAATTCGTTCCTATTTTCACGAAGTGACGGTAGTGAGGAAAATCCGCACGCAAATTGTATGCGATTTTCATTCACTACCGTCACTTCGTTAATATATCAATAATTTAATAATTGATATATAAATGTTGTACCTCTTTCTACAGATATAAATAATGAGCTCATACATTTTCAACAAAGGCTTATTTTCTATAAATAATTGCGGGGCAAAGAAATTCAGGCAGGCACAATACTTTAAATTCTTTCCCGATAGAATTTCTCTTTTTAATTCTCTCTCTCTCTCTCTCTCTCTCTCTCTCTCTCTCTCTCTCTCTCTCTTTCTCTCTCTCCTCTCTCTCTCTTCTCTCTCCCCCTTCTCTTCTTCTTCTCTCTGTTCTCTGTCTGCTCCCTCCCTCTTCTCTCTATTTTTTTAAAACACAAAAACATAAAGAAAGAGAGAGAGAGAGAGGTAAAGATGAGAGGGAGAGAGAGAGAGAGAGAGAGAGAGAGAGAAGAGACATTTCTGAAGTGTTGTACACGTCACTTGCCATTGTCCAGGAGCTTCAATCATTCTCTAGTGGCGGAAACAGTCTCCCGATGTCATGGCAACCATCTGCGCGGCCTTGGCGTGACGTTCTCATAACAAAATGCTTTGCTACAGAGCACGCAATTCCATCAAATACATGAATAATTGATGTGGGTTTGATAACGTATAAAATATGAAAAAGTCATCGAGCATCAGGTTGTGTATCGTTAGATGGAGAGGCATACAGCATAATGTAATTTGTTTATCAGAAGTGAAGGACATTTAGGAGCTTTATTATTTTTAAAGAAGTATATTGATTAATTAAAGCTGCATGTGTGTACTGTAATGTTGTGGATTTGTGCAAATTTCAAGTCGATGCATTGACCATCTCCTCTAAACACTCTATAATTTGTTTTCGATATTGTTATGAATCTTATGTCTCCTAAATGGGTTTTATTTGAATTAATTTAAAGTCACTTTCTTTTTTCTTTTTTTGTATCTCTATTTCATTTCGACAACAACAATGTACTGGAATTGATTTATCTCATACACCAGATCATTGCGAATAAATATTTACATGTTTTATAATAAAATGTCTATAGATATTTTATAAATTACATTAAACTTCAGTATCATTTGTCTCTTTTCTCTTCTCCCTCTGTTATTGCAAAGTGCCTGTACCATTTAAGATAAGATAAGATTCGATAAGATTCGTCTTTCTTTCTAATGTCACATAGAGCATAACATTAGATCATGATACATTTACAATGCAAACAAGGAATTATGGCAATGATAAAAACAAAGTGAACCAAAAGAAAGACTAGGAGACCGTGGTAAAAGCAGAGCTTGTAAGTTTTAGGCACTAAAATGGCATATAATTTATATTATTTTAATTTGTGGCTTATAAGCTTTCCGTTGATATATGATTCATCTTATTCATTTTTTACACGTCAAGCCTATAAGGGCACAACATTTGTGTGTACCAGTAATTCATTCAGAACACCGTCAATCAATCATTCTACATCATATTCACACCTGTCTTTCCACAATATCTCATTCAGGGAATGTCATTCTGGATTAATGGAAAATGGGTAATAAGAAAATGGGTAATAAAAGACTTCATATGAATTTTTGTGTTCTGGCTAAGTCCCATAAGTAGAAGGCTACATTTCAATCATATTGTAAAAAAAATGATAAAGAAGAAAATTGAATGTTCACTAACAATTTCAATGTCTCATTGATTTTGGTTGATTTCTTCTAGCTCTCATCTCTCTCTCTCTCTTTCCCCTCTCCCCCTCGCTCTTCCTCTTTATCCCTCCTCCATCTCTTGTCTCTCTCTCCCCCCTCCTCTTATCTCTCTCTCTTTCCCCCTCTCCCCCTCGCTCTTCCTCTCTCCCCCTCCCTCTTCTTCTCATCTCTTTCTTCCTCTCCCCTCGCTCTTCCTCTTTATCCCTCTTCCATCTCTTGTCTCTCTCTCTCCCCCTTCCTCTTATCTCTCTCTCTTTCCCCCTCTCCCCCTCGCTCTTCCTCATTATCCCTCTTCCATCTCTTGTCTCTCTCTCCCCCTTCCTCTCATCTCTCTCTCTTTCCCCCTTGCTTTTCCTCTTTCCCCCTCTCCCCCTCACTCTTCCTCTCTCCCCCTCCCTCTTCTTCTCATCTCTTTCCTCCTCTCCCCTCGCTCTTCCTCTTTATCCCTCCACTATCTCTTCTGTTGCTGTCTCCCCTTCCTCTCATCTCTCTCTCTTTCCCCCTCGCTCTTCCTCTTTATCCCTCCTTCATCTCTTCTTTCGCTCTCTCCCCTCCCTCTTCTTCTCATCTCTCTCTCTTTCCCCCTCTTCCCTTGCTCTTCCTCTTCATCCCTCCTCCATCTCTCTTCTGTCTCTCTCTCCCCCTACCTCTGATCTCTCTCTTTGTGTTCCTGTCAATTTCTTCTCTCTCTATACATTTCGTTATCATGACAATATATGTGACACAAATTTTCTTTAATAATAATTTTATTATTTACAAAAATTGCTAAATATTTTAAACATGCATGTTGAATTGCTTACAACAGTTAAAGATACTACACTCATACATTTCTAATAAAGGCCAACTTTCTATAAACTGCATGGAAAATAAATTCAAGTGCCATCCTTTCTTTCTTTTTTAAGTGATGACATTATACTGAAATATATGTTACTGTACTTTAAACAAGATTAATTGGCCTCTAATACCTCAGTCACACCTTTGCGTATTTGGCTTGCGTATTGTTGCGTATTTATGGCAAGCCGTTTTAACATTTATTCCTATTTCTTGATATCAAAATATGATTTTCTGTTGTAAAGCAATGGTAATTCTTAAAACAAAAAATAGGAATAAATGATAAAACGGCTTGCCATAAATACGCAGCAATACGCAAGCCAAAGTGTGACTGAGGCGTAAGGGACCATGGAACAAAATCTTGACGAGAAGGGGAGAGACAACTGAGAACTGTAGAGTACTGGTTAGTTTACAAGTACATTGAAAATAATTTTGTGGGAAAAATGTCTTGAACTATGTCGCTATCTTTTGAAAAGTAACGTCCAAACATATACACAAGAACTCCCACAGACAACATGCATGCTAAGAGTGCTGCTGAATAATATTTTTAACATAAATTTATAGTTGTCTGTTATTATTTTATTGTTATTCATGTCAATTTAGATGCAATTTTTAAAGGTTTATTGATATATCATTACTGAATGGGTCACGACAGTTGGCCTGTTTCAAACAGTTTCTGGGAAATATAGGAAAATATTGAAATTTCAAATCATTACTTTTGTATTTAAAAAAAAAGACTTTCTTAAATATTCTATCGTTTTTATTTCTCATATAATCCTTGTTCAAATGCAAAAATATATTTCAAGTACTTCAAGATATGCAAGGTAAAGCAACAGGCTTAGAAGACACAATCTGCAGTGGTAAAGTTAAACAGCAATTTAGGAATAGCAAGATTTTTTGCACGAAAAAATTAATAATATCCAATTTTAATACAAATGTCTCTAAGCGCTTTATAAATATACACAGTATTATTACCCCGGTCATTGGATTATAGTGCTTGCCCGCACGCAACGTGTGCACAATCTCAACTCCCTGGGGAGCATTCCACCCAGGCGTTACAATTTTTTGCAAATGCCATATTTTTGCAAACTTGGTCTCAAAATGTCCAAGCCACTTAAAGACAGGGTATTCTACTGACACTTCCTCAGATAAGTATAATACCATCTGCTGACCACAACGCTCAAAGACAGCCATGTACCACAATGCATCAACAACTGATGATGTGCCCATGATGATGGTAAGTACTGAAACTGGATATTGCTCTATGTATGCCTTCACCGAAAGATAGCGCAGTTGAAAATACATTACAGCAGTGGTATAGATGTTGGTAAAATACCCTGCCAAATAGTTACCAAACAGGATGTTGGGATCTGCAGTGATTGAGCGGCAGTCATGGACATCATACGAGGGGTCTATTCAATATAAGTAAATCATTTCTTTTGATAACAGCTCAGCAACAAAGCAATGTCATGATTTATGAAAGTGCATCATATGTGTATGGGACTTTATAGACCCTATTCGATTCAAATACAACTTTATATCAATGGTAAGCCGAATGAGTGTAGAATACTATTATAAAGGATTACAAATATTCTCCGTCAGTATTTCACAAAAGCAAATTAAAACCTAATTTTGCGCACCCCTCCAACTAACGAGTCAACAGGGGTCAAATTTGCCGCAGTTAGGGTGACAACATAATATGTTGACACGATTGGCTCGCCTATATAGCTCAGGCGTCAGTGTGAATATGCATATTCCACACGAGATGATGTCATCAAGTCGACAGCTATTTTTTAGGTAAACAACTTACGATTTTCGAAAATATATTGATTTTGAGTTTGCAGAGAGCTGTTACTCCTCTGACAGACACCAAAATAGCATATAAATAGTGTAATTTATGGCTTATAAGCTTTCCATTGATATATAATTAATCTTTTTCATTTTTGACTGTCAACAGTGTCTTTAAAATCTTCATTTGGGCCACTGTGAGTTGGTCTTGAGGTTGATTCCCTGGTCTGCGTACGGTATATGCAGGATTTGTTTCAGTCAACTATCTTTCAGATGGTACGGAACAGGACAGTCTCCAGGCATCGAATTGAAAGCAATGCAACAAAGTTTGTAGGCATAGACTGGATCCTAGACACTTCAGTGACTTCAAGCTAGCCACTTTAAAGCAGTCACTGAAGATTTTACATGAAATAGTCCAGAGTGAGTGCCTGCAACTAGCAATGAAGCAATGCTTGATTTTAGAGTTCTTAATTATAACACAGTACTAACCAATGACCTGATTAGAAGCAACGCTTCATTTTAAAGTTGCTGAAGCATGGAACAGCTGTAGAAGAGTCTAACTGATATCCCATCATTACTCTGTAACCAATGACCTGACTTGCAGGACTGTATGTAGTCAACTCCATATCAAAGGTGCTAAAGCATGGAACAGCTGTAGAAGAGTCTAACTGTTATCCCATCATAACTCTGTGACCAATGACCTGACTTGCATGACTGTATGTAGTCAACTCCATATCAAAGGTGCTAAAGCATGGAACAGCTGTAGAAGAGTCTAACTGTTATCCCATCATAACTCTGTAACCAATGACCTGACTTGCAGGACTGTATGTAGTCAACTCCATATCAAAGGTGCTAAAGCATGAAACAGCTGTAGAAGAGTCTAACTGATATCCCATCATAACTCTGTAACCAATGACCTGACTTGCAGGACTGTATGTAGCCCTGTCTGAAGTTGAGCCAGTGAAGATGCAATGTCATCAAGAACTGCTGCCTGCAAACAGAATGTAAGAAATGAAAGGTATATAGATTTATTAAAGCCACATAGTAGTCAGTGTCCATGTGTATTCCATCATAATTTGCTGACATCAGATTTGGTTGAATTACCAATTAATGTGTGCTCAGGTCTCTCGGGCAGCGAACCCAAGACACAAGACCTACTCCTAGTCAGTCGTAAAAGTGAAGTCCACTCTTGGTAATTGACAACATTATTTGGTTAAACACCCGAATGTTGTCCAATTCCAATTCCAAAATATGGTTCAATTGTTTATTACATTCTTAATTTTATAATACTTGGTAACGTATGGAACACAAACTCATCAAATACCTTGGACTTGCAAACAATAATACCAATTTAAAAAAAATCATATAGAAATAAATGTCCTTTTGCGCATAAAAAGTGATTAAAACAAGCATTACCCCCATAGCTCCAAAAGCCACAATTAATACAAATTGTATTTATGGAATTAAAAAATACTGGTCCACTTAACTTGTGGGTCAAAAGAGACAATAAACCACATGATCTTTAACAAATCTGTTTAAAATTTGGATGGAAATATATTATTTATTACTGAGGCTCTATCAAGAAAAAAAGCATGGAAAGATAGGGAAGGAAGAGAGGGAGAGGGAGAGGGAGAGGGAGGGAGGGGGAGAGAGAGAGAGAGAGAGAGAGATAGGATGATCAAACAAATGTATTGAGAAGCATGCATGAGAGTGGTATGTATGTATGTAGCATCTGTCTGATACAACTGCATTCTCTGGTAAAACTGCATGGAGAGTGAAAGGAAGGAGAGAGAGAGTGAGAAGATGATCGAACAAATCTAGTGAGAAACAGGCACAATAGTGGTATGTATATAGCACCTGTCTCTTATCAACTGTTCTCTCAAGAGAGGGAGAGAGAGAGAGAGAGAGAAGGGAGGGATGGAAAGAGAGAGAGAAGGGAGGGATGGAAAGAGAGAGAGAAAGAGGGAGGAAGGGATGGAAAGAGAGAGAGAGAGAGAGAGAAGGAAGGATGGAAGGATAGAAAGAGGGTCGGATGGAAGGAGAAAGAGAGAGAGGGAAAGATGGAAGAAGAGAGAGAGAGAGGGAAGATGGAAGGAGAGAGAGAGATAGAGAGAGAGAGCAAGAGAGAGAGAGAGAGAGAGAGAGAGAGAGAGAGGAGGGAGGGGGAGGGAGGGATAGAAGGAGAGAGAGAGGGTGAGAGACAGAGATAATGGGTGGGAGGGTTCACAGAGTATCAATAAAAACATCTCCCTTCATCAACTCACCACTCTCCCATCTCTGAGATCAAACTCGCTGCCCCACTGAATATTATCCAGGTTCGCACTCAGCTCGGCCAGGCAGCCCACGACCAGCGGGAAGAGATCTTTGACCTGGGGGTGAAAGGTTGCCTCTACCCTCAGGAAGTCTCCGACCAGGGGCTGCTGGAGCCGGTTAATGAGCTCCTTCTTTCCCTGCAGGATCCGCTGGAGATGGCTGCTCAAGGTGTTCAGACTCGAGATCTTTGACTCTAAAAACAAAAGAAAAAAGAAATATGATCACACAAAAGAAATACTATACATCAATTTGTATGAAAAAGTGGAAACACTGCACTGCTGTGTATGCAGTTTCAAGATATTTTTGCTGCTGTATTGCTTTCTTTTCACTTTCCCCCATTTTGTGTGTGTTTCACATCCTTTTTAATATTGCATTGTCATCAGTCTTTCAAATTTTTAGTAAACATTGTGATTGTAATTGATTTCATTTGAATAAATACATTAATAAAAAATAAAGCCTTAGAGGAACTAGTGTTCCTTTATGAAAACAATTGCACAGTATTCATCACTCACAAATTGATATGGTATAATATGATTGTATTTTTCAATAAGACACAAATGCATTGCAATATTTGAATCAATTACAACATGACTGTGCGAGGTATACAAGTAATGATAATTGTGACCAAAAAAAGAAAAAGAATGGTAAAGAAAAAGAATGGTAAAGTAAAACCAAAGTAAAACATATCAGGAATTAATTCCTTGAAATGCTGGAGCGCCGTAATGGCCGTCATGCTAAAGCCAGGGTAATAATCGGACAGCGCCAGGAGCGTCATGACGGGGAAGACATGTGTGCTATATATAAGAAGCCATCATTATTATTATCATTATTATATCTGGCTGCTTGTTTTTCTTTTATGCCAATTTTATACAATGTGAGGCTGTAACATCCAAGAGTGTTGTGAAACTTACCCAGTATGTCAAGGTGAGTAAGATCTCTTGTCTCTTTATCCATCAGTCTACATTGGATTTCAACATTCACCTAGGAACAAAATAAAAAGAAAGTTAATCAACCTGCAGAAATCATTGTGTGCATGTACTGCACATAGACTTATTCTGTTTCAATGAAACATTTTATCGTAATTATTGGCTGTGCTAGAATACACAATTTAAGGCATTTAAAAAAAAGTCTCTTCGTCTCACCTTTATTTTGTGTGTGCGAAGAATAAGTGTGTTAAGTAGACTCAAGTTTTTTGTGGCTAATTTTTTGGGGCCCCGTTGAAGGGATGATATTGAGACTATTGCTTGGAAAAACAACATGCAACAGCGAAAAAATATCAGTGCAATATCTTCATTTTTGGACATGATTTTGACCATGAATTATAACTGGATATATCAGAAGTTCTCCCTTTTGTCCACTAAAGGTAGGATTGTGATTTTTTTTGAGAGTTAAAGTCATGACATGAGTAAGTATTTTAAATGTTTTTAAAACTTCCCACATTTATTCAATACAAACAATAAAAATTTAACCCGATATGCATTTTGACAACTAGCTATAACTCACGCCTACAATGAACGAGGATAACCATAAACGGTATTGACTGGTCACTGGTGTGACCAATCAAACTCACTGTTTGGAAATATAACTAAGAATTAGACAGCACAAACCTGATCAAGGTGTCTTTTCTTCTCCGATATCTCCCTTAGCTGCTGAATGAGTCTCAGGGACGCAGACTGCCTTTGAAGACTGTCAGCTATTTCTTTCACCTCTTCATCTCTCCTCTGCATTCAAGAACAAAAAATTAAAAAAATGTCATTGGACTAGATCAAGATCTACGTCTAATAGACCATTTCGTTGTTAGCACATGGGTCAAATGACCCCAAATATCCACAGATCTTTTACTCATGGAGAAGTCCCACTTTGTGTATTTTAGATTATAAAATGGCTCTAGTATTTTAAGCATCGTGATTGGTCAATACGCGTCACATGACATTGACAAATTTTTGATGCAAGCACGATTTTGCAGAAATGAGTGCAGAAAAAGCGCAACAAAAAGTTATATTGCACGGCGCGCACGTGACCATGGAGATCCAGTGCGCGCGCGTACGCGTAGTACTAGTACGCTCCCTCGAGTGCATTGTAGGCTATAGGCTACGCGTAGCTAATATTGTACGCTCGACCGCTCCACCATGATTCCCAGCGCAGCGTACGCGTAGCTTAGCTCTAGCTAGCTAGAGCGGGGTATTATTAGAAAGCAAATTTTTATTTTACTTTTGCCTTGGATTTAGACCCGTTTTGACTTTTGGATTTTATAATGAAGCCAGGAATTTCAGCTGTCTGATGTAGACTCGTCTCTAGACACCCTATGCATTTTATTTTTAATCAAACAATGAATCCCGTGGACTTTTTGGTAAGCCTGCAAGGTCTTAGACCCTCATTTTATTAGTAGAACCAACATAACTCTAGATCTAGATCTAGATCGAACTCTCGTATACTTAAGATCTAAACTTTTGTTTGTTGCTGTTTGTGTCGCTATTTTATAAAACAAATAACGCACTTGACCCGGTTGTGCGAAACGTAAATGCAGTGTTCGCTCGGTTTCTTCAGATGGTTCGCACTGTCAACTCGCCGCAAGCGGCTCGTTGCACAGAGCGGCACCAATCTAAAGAAACCTCAGGCGTACTGCATTCACCGCTATTGCACTCTGGGCCGTGCGTTATTTGTATAATAATCAATCCCAAAGTCATGTAGATGATGTAGACCGAATTTTCTGTCTCTTTCGTTTGTTAGCCTCTTATTGGGGTAGGGTCGGCTCTCTCTTAGGGGTAGGGTTTTATCAGAAATTACCTTTATCTGCCCATGCACAGATAGTATTTACAAAATGGCTTATTGACAATTCAATAAATATTATGCAGTGGCACATGTCATCATGACAGTCATGCCTGTCAACGGCCCAGACATCATCAACTGACAATGATAATGCCAATGATTTTTATTTCTTTAACGGCCCCTTCTGGGGCATGGAAGAACTACAGTTGAAAAGTACAAGTATAATGTTCAACAATGATATTTAAAAAAAAAAAAAAATCTTAATTTTTAAAAACAAGAAAATCTTTGGCAGCGAACAACAAACAAATGAAAGTAGATCTAGAACCTCTAGATAGATCTATCAACATTTTTTAATTAAGTTAAAACAAGTTCGACATTGTTGACATTTAATGTGACATTCACGAAACTTTCGCCAAAGGTCTAAACAAAGTAAAAATTCTGACAACTGCAAAAACGCCGAGTGTTGAAAAACAGAAAATGGTTAGCCTACGAAAGAGTAAGCATGTGGGACTGAATGTGACCATACAGAACACATACATACCATTCGAAGATGTCCCGTTTTCTCTGCAAAACGAATAATACTAGAAGCGGCTGATGTCGAATGTACATCTGAAGCCCAAGGGTTAATACTTCTGTTCGATTTGCTGTTAGATAAGTCATCCATTTTTAAAAGAAACTTGATAGATCAGATGTTCAGTTTGTTGATTTCCAATATTCCGCTTTACAACTTGCGCATGCGCGCAAACACTTTAGTGAACTCTGCTCCGTAAGAAAAAAAGATGTTTGAGCGTTGATATGATGATGATGATGATGAACAGCATTTGTATGGCGCCATCTGTTTCAGATAACATTCAAAGGCGCGAGCTCCTCCAATAAAATTAGCATTTAAATGTCTGAAGGAAGATGTGAGTTTTGAGTGAAGCTTTGAAGTGGTCCAGGTTGTCAATTTCGCGAATAGATGATGGAGGGAATTCCACAGGCGAGGAGCAATAGAAGAAAATGCCCGGTCTCCATGCATATCCCTTGAGATGAGTAATGGGCATCTGGAGAGTAAGGCCAGATGAGCGAAGTCCAGGGCGAAGATAACGCCGCTCGATTAAAGATGACACATATCCTGGGGTCTGACCACGAATTGCCTTAAATATCATCTCATTCATTGTGATAATTGAATTTGGTATAATCAAATGGCATTTTTTAAAGGCAGTTCACCTGAATATATACGGGGCTAGGTCAAAAGTGAAATATTGGAAGAATAGATGAGGGATATGAAGAATTGTAAATTTGTAATGTGGTCGATTACCATGCATGAATCACTGAACGCGATTATGTTTTCTTCTTGGAAGATGGCAAATGGATTATGTTTTCCACCATTTATTTATTGTTTTTAATTGGCATTGTTTTGTATAAAAAAGGTTTGTTCATGCTGTACATGGAGAGGGTTTTTTCCACTGCTTTTGTATAGAGGATTGAGTGTTGGATTGGGAAACTGACAAACCTGCATCGTATGCAAGGCCTATATCGTATACAGTTAATACAAACACAGTGATTGTCTCACAATCAGTCCACTATATTAACAAACACATAACTTTTTCCACACAAAAAGTGAAAACAATTTCGTTCTGTTGTATATGGAGAAGCAATCGCAATTAAATGTGTGAATTTCGAGGTTGTTGAAGAATTACAAGAGCCTGGGCCACTAAATAAGCTCCACACTGAGGATTAACGCCCAGAATGATGGGGAGCTAGGATGTATTCAAAGGCTAGAAATAAAACCAATGAAATGAGCGTTGTGGTTTCTTACCCGTCTTGGTTTTGTTGTATAGGAATGTTTTTTGTTTGTTTTGTTTAGTTGAGTTAAGTTTAGTTTAGTTTAGTCAGGGAGGTGTTTTAACTACCCTGAGACAACTGTCAGACACATGTTTTTGTGACATCGAAATCCGCCTCCCCTTAACTTCCACCGGGGCTACTAGAAGCATTATAATACGGTACTACTAGAATCATTATAATATCGGAAAGATTTTTTTCTTTCCTTTCACAGCACTTTCACTACACTCTTCCTTAATTCTTTTCCCCTCCCTATTCTTTGAATTAATAACATTTCTCTTTTGATATGTTACCTATATGATGAACAATATATAGACGTGATTCATATATATTTTTTTTTAATCGTTTGTATGAAATATGGAAATTCGTTTGGAACTTTGTTTATGCTATTTTTTAAATAAAAAATAAAAAATTCGAATCTTATTTTTGCAATTTTTATAAAACAAAAGAACTGGAATTTAGACAGTTGTTATTTCAGAGAGACAGAGGTAGGAGTAATTTAGAAATAAAAGAATATACTGAAAATGTAAGCTACATTCCCAGTGATGTTACTATAATTATTGGCTGTGACGGTGTTCATGATAGTTCGATAGTCAACGGTTCACGAAAAATGGGTAATATTTGGGTACTTTCGTGAACAATTCAATGTTCCTAGTTTTGAAGATAAACAAAACGGATACTTTTTTTTTTATAAAGCAAGACATTTCACGAAATAGGGTCATTTATTAAGGAACCCGCAACTCATATAACATCAGGCAACTTTTTGTGACTTTGTACTTGCTAGCCTCAACACCATGACCCGTTTTTTAGGCAAAAAATTAAGGGCCTTATATTCTTTTTAATATTCTAAAATAGGGGTTAGGGGATAATATTCAACTCCACTAACGATCATGCGTCACCACATTGAGTATGAAGTGATACCACAGCACTGAACATTCCCTTTTTTCAATTCTGTTAGTGAATACATTTTAATTCTTCGGGTCACAGCGCCATCTTTATCTGAAGTTTTATTTTTCCTTAATTTGAGTGATAAATGGGCTTATTGATATCGGTTTAATTACAGAAGAGGAGTGATTTTAGATTGTTTTGTTTTGAGCGAAGTGCCGTTAGAGGTTATTGTGACGTTTTACCGTACGCGCTCATTGGCTCCAGACTTCCTGCATTCTGATTGGCCGAAAGTTTACTTCCGTGACGACACAATGGTTGGCATGTGCGCACTGGATGTTCTCTCTTTGAAATAAACAAATCGGGAATGCGTCATCAGAATAATCCACGCTTCGGAATACATGTGTTTCTTTCTAAAGGTTTGGAAGTCGAGTAATTTCATCAATTTTTTTAAATTGCAGTCGCTGTGCTTCCCGCCATGGATTATTGTTCTGTAAGCAGGTAAGTTACTTGCCTTGGTGGAATTTAATGGAATTACATTCTAAATAGTTTCTGGTAAAAATGCTAGTAAACGTGTTTATGTGTTGTTGTTGTTGTTGTTTTTTTTTTTTTTTTGGGGGGGGGGAGTGGCCACTTTTGGGTTAATTAAGACAATGTCATGCACAAAATCGGAATTTCAATGCGTTTTAAGAATACCTTAGCATCATTGCGCATATGGTAATTTTATTCAGACGTATTAATATCTATGACTGGACAGGACTTGCCGAGTGGATATCGTTTATAATTCAATGGCTCTTTATAGATAGTAGTCATATACCTATACAAAAATAGAAGACAAAGCAAAACAAAACAAAATCAAGACATTGTGATATTCAAAACTAAATCTGAAAAACCTAATCAAATACAAAGTATATTCCTTGGGTGATCCAGAAAATATATTTATAATCTAGTGTTACTCTTTAGATGAAGGGGCTGAACCCATTAAAGTGGTGACAATTTTTGTAATGAAAGTGTGGACAAGATTTTCCGCTTGAACACATTCCCCACCCCAAGATTTCAGAATTTCATGAGCTCATTTATTGTTACCGGTATATACATATATGTAGGCCTACTACTAATAACAGTCTATACAGTACTTCAGGTATTAATCTAACCTTCGTTATTAAAACAAATATATTATTATCATTTCAAAAGGTTATTACTGTTAAAGTAAAAACACAACACAGGACTCAGTAATAAAACAAGCAAAAAGAAACACAAGATAAAACATTTTCAGTTGAATAAATATTTATTCTATTCAATTGCAGGTTATTATAGTCGAATCGACTGTATGGATTGCAATCCTTTAGAAAATGGTCTGATTTCAGACCCTCGTACCTAATGGTCGATTTTTTTTTGCTGTGCAAAGATTCAATCAGTTTACTATTTTACTACGACACTGCTAACGTTTAAATTTCACAGATAGGACGACGTGACATATTCATAATTCCTGGAAAGTTCTACGTAATTTGATTTTGGCTGCAAAGATTCAAACAATACCTTTAAAAAAATATATACTTTTACAAACATTTCAACAATGTCATACTATCATTTTGGGCAGTGCACACATATACATATTTGCAAAGTATTTCACTTTTATCGTATTTTTTAGTTTTATACAAGTTTGGGGCAGTGTTTTACAAACATTTTTGGTAAAGTGTTAATACAAACAAGGGACAGTATTACAACTTCAGAGCATTACTGATCACATACATGTATAGTAGCTGCAGGAAGAAATAAAAAATAAGATGATCTACCGGTAGATATTTCTCTAACATCAGCATTATAACATTTTCAAAAATACATTGCAAAAAAATGTTTTTTTTTTTTCTTCAACGAAGATGCATTTTAAATACCACTTCATGGATTATCAGTGACCATGTAGACAAAAAGAAAGATAATAAAAAAATATGATTTAAAGTCAATTGCATAGCTATGGTATGGGGAGGGGTCAAAAATAAAGGAAAAAGAAAGAAAGAAAGGAGAAAATGACCAGGAGATGGGGATATATGAATAAAAAGGAAATAGCTGACCTACACTATGCCACTAAGTTGACTTTTAACTAAACTGTGAAGTCAAGTCATATTTCATCATACACATCTAAATGACCAAAGTCACTTTTACAGTAAGTTATGTTCACCAAATCTATATTTTAAAGAAATATCAAACACACTTAGCAGAGAATTATTTAAATAAAGCGCCAAAAACAATGGAACCATTTCCCTTGTTTTAAAAAGAATTTGGTTTACTTTCAATATCAACAATAAAATTGATTAGAACACGTAATTCATAGCATTTCATTTTCTTCTAGAATATCAAGTTACTAAAAACATCCATGTTAAAAAATCTTCATTCAGCACAATCAAAACGATTAGTCCATATACAACATATTTCATGATGGGCAGGTATTTGTCAAAAATATAGTTACAATTCATATAAAAGTATGCAAAATTAACATCGCTTTCATGATAGAATATATACCGTCAACAGCATTTTTACAAGGTAGTAAGATTTGCACAATTCCACATTGTACTTCAATAGGGAAGCAAGCGGGGGAAAAAAAGGGGGAAAAAAAAGGAGGAAAATGGTACTAATTGATTTTAGTGCTCCTATATAATCACCCTACAATCCGTCACAGCACTTTAATAGCCACGCTATGCAAAATTATAGCAAAAATGGCTTTGTGATTTTCTTCCTACCTGTGTGGGATTGCCCATACACTGACATATATCCATTGTATTTGATCATTACCGTATATCTCATACATTAGAAAGTATATTTGAATCACATTAAACATTGGAAGCTAGTTAGTACTTCTTGACATTTGGCATGATGCATGCTTTAGAATCTTTATAATTTTGAATACAATCGTTGAATAAATTACAATCTTCGCTGTGATTAGCAATTCGGTCTTGCCAACTTGTTAATGTATGTATCACCGATAAAATTCAAAACATAATTCCAACAGCATTGCCTCATGTTATTCAAAATGAATTAGCGATTCTTCGATTTCAAGTGCTTAGATCAACAAAAAAGTGTAAAAACAATGTAAAGAAATAAGGGTACCGATCTTAAACTGCTTCCAGCACAAAAATTGTATACAAGATGTTATATTCATGAAAAAAATAGTTGTACTTTAATATACACAACAAACTTTATAACCAATTTAAAGCTATTATTCAATTCAATTCAATTCATTTATTTTTCCTCTTTCAATCGTTCATTTTTACAATGATGGTACATTTTAACATATTCACATATTTATATACATATAGATAAATTTGCACAACTAAAAAGCAGAGCTTGTAGGGTGTAAGCCCCCCTGTAAAAGTAATTATCATGAATTATCATTTTATGAGAAAAAACAAAAACAACAATAATAACAATAACTGATTCAGTAATACAAAAAAAAATCACTTTTAAACGCAAAACATTGATAAATACATACATGTTTATAAAAAGAAATAATCAAAGTTGCATAAAGTCACACTACAAATTATATTTGATTGGGGAATGCAATAGCCTAGTAACTATTCAGAAGAAAGCTTTTAAGTCTCCTTTTGAAGATTTGTATCGAATTACACTGTATAATATCATTTGAAAGAGAATTCCACAGTTTTGGACCTGTAAAAACAAATGTCTTTTGTGCAAAAGAAATATCCTGAACAAAACTAATTAAATGTTAAAATATATTTTCTTTAAAATACATGAGTCATTAAAAATGTTTAAAAAATGACTCAAACTTGATATATAAAATTATATGACATATATTGCTGTTCATTTATTTCCATCTTCATATAAAAACCATACCGGTAGGTCATTACAATATCAAAAATGTAATAAAAACTACATGCAATCATACAAATTCATGCAAATATAATTTATGTGAAAAGTTACATAAAAATTCATTTCAAACAGTATCAAAGAGACAAGTCAAGTCGAAAAATGAAAAAAGGGAAACTAAAATAAGTTGATGTCATTTTTTTTTTCCAACTTATTCTGTTACCGAAAGACATGTATAAAAACATATAGAACTACCGTATTTGCCGACGATAAGGCCGCAGGGCCGCATAAGCCGCACCCCTTACTTTGACATTTTGTAGAGGGGGAAAAAAAAAAAGGACAAAGGAAGAAAAAAACGGACCAAACAAAATAATCATAATTTTCTTGTAGAACACTGTTTTTTCTACAAACTGATACCAAAATCATCAATATGCTTATAAATTTACAGTTTATCTCAAAAAAGATCGTAATTTAGCAAATCTTCATCGATATTTATGCTAGTACTGTATCGAAGGCGTTTTTAGTTGTTGCGCAAAGGCCGCACCCAGACTTTTTGATATACAGACCATTTGATACCGAAACATAATGCCTCCGGCTACTTCGTTGCAAAGGCATTCTTACTTACAAGACTAACAAAATTGAAAAATTTGATAAAAAGTTTGAATTCATGCCCTTGTGTTGGGCACACAGCAATTCACCCGGAGTCACTCAGAGATCCTCCCACTGTCCCATACAAAATGATGCGCCTTTTGAGACCTTTCGACTCGATACCATATCAGGGTTTGGAATCACTTTGACCTCTGACCTGACCTCTCGCGGGTGAATGCGCCTCGAAGCATCTTCTCCAGGTTGCCGACAGGGAACTCTAAGGTTAGGGTTACCAGTAAGGCCAGGACATGAGCCAGTAATAGGAACGATGCAAACATGTAGACCTGTGTGTGCATGAGCAGGATGTAAAAGAGGGGGCATGCTTATCATTTATGTGCCATAATTATCAATACCGGTAGGCATGCTAACTCTTCATGTACCATAATATTTGTAAACGGTCAATAGAGACGGTATTTTGTATAATTAAAGCACCATATCAATCTAGATTGTTATCATTATCATTATAATTTCACATTTGATACTAGTGCCGGTCTTTATTTTCCTGCTAAAACAAGATCTTAAATCAAACATGAAATGGAAAAAAAAGTGTTTCTAAGAGTTTACAGTTTCATCAAATTCATTTCACTCCATTACGATTTCTAAGATGAAACTAATGAAAATACATAGCCTAACAGTAGTATAAGATCTTTAGATTAGTCTTATTGTTGATTATATCCATTGTTTGTACCGATCATTTGTGGAAACCTGCAAAAGCTTAATCTTACATCTCAGAAAATCAACTTAGTCTGCGCTTCAAATAAGTAATCTTTTTATGTTTTTATTGAAGAAAAAAAATACATAAAGACAACAAAATAACATAGGGCATATTGCAACAAACACTATAAGGTGTTGAACCTAAAATATAAACTTATTAAAATAACTGCCGAGCTTGTCAGTTTTAAGGCAATATTATACTCGGTCAATTTTCCCCTTTTCATTACAAAAAAAATATTCACAGAAGTTGAAATGGACAAGGCAAAATTTGGGCAAAGTCAATAAAGAATTTCAATTCAAATTTTGGAAAAATATCTCTCCATTTTATACTCTGAATTGAAGTTAGATAGCCCTGTCAATGTATACTTTCTCAAATCACTCATACTGCCCACAAAGTCTCTACACTCTCAAAATCAAACTACATTGCAATTTAATAGCAGGTGATCAGTACTTAACCCATTAACTTCTGAATTCTTTCACCCCATAGACTTAATACAGCAACTATCAAGTTCCTGTAGACAATGAATTAACATATTATTATTTTAAAAAAATAATTGTATTCAGCACTTACATAGGTAATCATAGACCAATGAAAAGGCACAGCCTGAGCAAAGCTATAGATGTACATGACAACAGGATGAAAGAGGTATGTTGAGTATGTGAGCCGACTTAAAGGGACCCAGAAAGACCAGCTCAAGAAGTCATTGATGAAGCCTGCATAATAAACAAAAAATAATATCATAACAGCTACTCTTACCTATACAAGAAAGAATTATTAATATTTTTGCAAATTTCGCAAACCACTCATTGATCTCATACTTTACAGCATGCCAAGCTTTTAATGTCGCATGTCTTTGAAATGCTAGAGCGCCGTAATGGCAGCACAGCTAAAGCCGGGTTAATAATCTCCAAGTTTGGAAGCACTTAGTGATTGTAATAAGCGCTATATAAAATCTGATTACTATTGTTATGTTGAAATCACTAAATTGACCGGGTCATACAGAACAGTCTGAGCCCATGCTGATAGTAATAGGACACTCTGATTGATTATTTTCAGGCAGAAATACACATAATTTACAAAGAACACCAATGTTTTTAGATATTTTGTTAGTTTTATACAATCGATGATCCTGAAAAGATAAAGTGTCATCCAAAAGGATACCAAGAAATTTAACAGAAGAGCACACGTTCAAATTTATATTGTTAATAAATATTTGTACTTCATTAATATGGCAAGGGTTAGTTTTATATTGAGAAACAGTCAGAAGATTATTTGTATTTATATGATTAAAAAAGCCTATTGTAATTTATTTCTCCAGTATCTTAGAGAAACAGGGGAGTAATGTTATTGGTCGATAATTAGAGAATATGTGGGGTCACCTTTTAACAATTCTTGGGGACTTTTCCTGACAAAAGGAGAGATTACATATAAAAACAATTGGTTTAACAATGAAATGTATAACATGTTTTTATAATGTAATGACCTATTCCTTCAAAATCTGTGCTTAGTTGAATTGAGCAATTTGACAATATTTCAAACTTCTGTTTCATTGGTAGGGTGAACAAATATTGATTTGTTACAAGAATCCCTTGACCGTTTAACCTACATGTACATGTAGCAGTAATTCAAGTGTATGCCCCAACCAGTGATTACAGTGATGAACAAGTAGACAAATATTACGATCAAATAGAGGAGTTGCTAAAGCATTGTAAATCAACAGAAGTTGTTATCGTGATAGGTGATTGGAATCCTAAAGTCGGAGAAGGTAAGGATGGAAGGATTGTTGGACAATATGGACTAGGCCATCGTAATGAACGGGGTGATCGACTTGTTCAGTTCTGTAAGGAACATGATCTAGTGATAACCAACATTTTACCAACAACATAAAAGAAGAACCTACATCTGGAAAAGCCCAGGAGATGTAAAGAGAAATCAGATCGACTACATTTTAATAAAGAATAGTTTCAATAATTGTATCAAGCAGGTAAAGACATGCCCAGGGGCTGACATAGATTCTGATCACAACCCGGTGATTGTAGAAGTTGAATTAAAGCTAAAGAATACACTCCCCAGAACAAAAAGAAACCCTCTTCCAGATGTTACAGCTCTAAATAAAACAGACATAGCAGAAAAATACCTTATGGAAGTTAGAAATAGGTATAATTGTCTAGTCACAGAAGAAACCAAGCATTTTAAGAAGAAGAAGAAAAATAGGGCAGCAAGCGGATGTATCAAGAACAAAGATGGAACATCTTCCCTCTTTGAAAAGGATGATATTTAATAAACAAAGTGGGAAGAATATATCCAAGACCTATTTGATGATGATAGAGGTCCAGAACTTCCAATCCCTGACAACGAGGGTCAAAGTACAGTGTATACTTGAATCAGAAGTTAAACAAGCTCTGCATTCAATGGGAGCTGCTAAATCTTAAGGCCCAGATGGGATAACACGGGAAGAACTTGTGGCCTTAAAAGAATTTGGAATTGAACATTTGACTAGTATTTTCCAAATGATATACAATACAGGTCATATTCCTGAAGATCTGAAAAAGTGATATTTGTGCCAATTCCAAGGAAGCCTAAGGCAAGTGTATGTGAAGATTTCCAGACGATTAGCCTTACACTACGGTCACAAAGGTTCGTACGAACGATTATTTCCTACGAATCTCTGTTTTTCAATTGTCTTCCCGAATTTCCATTGTTTGAAAATTGTTCGTACGACGTTCGTAGCAGTTCGTAATGGCATTTGTGACCGAGGCTTTATGTAACCAAATTGCTTTTAAAGATCATTCTCAACAGAATAAAAATTCAAACTGACAATGAAGTAGGTAAGGAACAGTTTGGTATTAAACCTCAAAGTGGTACTTGAGAAGCAATATTCTGTATGAGAATGATGACAGAAAGGTATATTGCAGTAAAAAAAGGAATATATATGTACTTAATTGACTACTCTAAAGCATTCAACAAAATTCACCATGACAAATTGATTGAAAGCTTACACAAAATTAATCTGGATGGTAAGAACATACGTCTCATATCCAAACTTTATTGGGAGCAGACAGCTGCCATCAAAATTAACAATGAAATTACAGGTTACACAAAAATCAGAAGAGTACGTTAGGGATGCGTAATGTCCCCATCTCTTTTCAACTTGTGCACAGAGTTGGTATTCAGGGAAATTTCAGATATGAAAGGTGTTAGTATTGGGGGTGTAAATACTAATAATTTACGTTATGCTGATGACACTGCACTTTGCGCAGAGAATGAAGCAGATTTACAACATGTACCGTAATGGATATTGTAAAAGTCAAAAGTGAAGAGTTTGGTCTAAGCATGAATGTCAAGAAAACTAAGTCAATGATTTTTAGTAGAACAGAGAATAAGCCTAGAATTTGTTTGAAACTCGATGGACATATCATTGAGCAGGTCAGTAATTACATGTACATCTACTTGGGACAAAATATCACAGATGATGCCAGATGCGAAGCAGAAATAAAAAGAACAATAGAGATTGCTCGGAATACATTTCGGGCAATAAAAAACTTATTTACAGATAGAAAGGTGAAATTTGCGCTTAGGTTGAGACTAGTAAACTGTTATGTATGGTCTGCCCTATTGTATGGAGCAGAAAAATGGACAATAAGCAAGGCCATGGAAATAGAATAACATCTTTTGAAATGTGGATTTACAGAAGAATGATGAAAATATCCTGGAAAAGAATGAAAACCAACAAAGAGATATCACACATGGCAGGGTGTAAACAAATTGCACTGGTAGAATTAGTCAAGGAGATAAAAAATCAAATACTTTGGTCATGTTAAAAGACACCAAAGCCTCTTAAAGGTAAAGACCAGTATTGGAAACGCCCCAATTTCAAAAAATGAAATGGAAGCTCTTATTACCAATCATGTGAAAGAATATGTTTTGAATATTACATGATGATAACAATTTTGACGGGAAACCGCCTACTAATTGATATATTTGGTAAATTAGTGTATCTCTCGCCTGTTGAGAGATATGAAATGCATGTGTCGCGCACGTGTGTGTAGTCCCATATACATCTTTCTGTGTACAGTGCTTCTAACTTTATGAAGACTTGGCCAAATTTCTTATCATTTTGATGATCCCAGAACCTTGCAGTACATCTATGCTAGATGATCAACCTTTTCTGATCGATTTCAGGTTTCTTTCACAATGCAATCGCATGACCATAACTGGTCTTTAGCTTTAAAGGATGTATTGGAGGGAAGAGTGGAAGGAACTAGACCAAGAGGGAGACCCAGAATCAACTGGGAAGAGAATGTCAAGAACTGGAGTGCACTAAAATTGCAAGAGTGCACCAGAATGGCATATGATGAAATGGAGAGATGTTGCAATCAACCTCCGAACCGGGAGAAGATACTAAGATAGATAGAGATAGACTTTGTAGCGGAGGCATGAAAATACTTCATTCCATTCTAAACTCTCAGTGAACAGCACAACATCTTGCTGAGTAGACTATTAATAGGGCGCACAGGAAAACCAAGTCTGACTTGGGTTCTGTGCGTGCCCTATATGTAGGATTCTATGTTATCCTTTATTTTCTTTGTAACCCTTATTAACGGTTAAACCGTTTACCAAAAGAATGCCAGGTAAAGTTTTTTGAGGTTGGTTTTGCCAACTATACACAAATTATTTTTTCAGGCGATTGGTACGCTTTAAAGCTGAAATAAGGATTTATGGCAGGTCTAAACTGAGTAAGCCACAAAGGCTTCTATTCTATTGATAAGCTAAACCTGACTCTTGGTTTAAGCAAAGTCCAAGATGTGTTTGACATAGAGGCAGCTTCCTTCCTTTATTAGACTTAACTTCAGACCAAAGAGTTCACTCACCCCCGTAACCATAGTGACATGCAAACACCACCCAGCAGAGTGCAATAGCCCATGTAAAGGTAGAGAAGCTGTTATAAGCAATGCTGGCAGCCATGGTTGGTGTAGATGCCCCTCTGTTAATATCGTATAGACCATAGATCACCGCCATCCCAAGACCCCCTGCGATGGCCCATCCTGCAGCTGCAAATACCTGGTACGGAGAATGAAATAAATGAATGATGCTAATAATATTTATTATGATAAGGCCAAATGGAAAAAAAAACAATAGGAAGGAGGAGGCCCTTTTTCAAAATGGCCGCTTGGTACATTTTTCCTGACAGTCTGGCTATTTTTAAAGATGGCCGCCGGTGTTTTTTTTTTTTTTAAATCAGAAATAAATAATTTTAGCAGTATGTTTTTCACGTTTTAATTCATTGAAAGAAAAAAGATATTTAAAAAAAAAAAAAAAAATAGGAGACGGCCCCCAAAAAGGAAGCGGGCGGGGATGCTAAAAATGTATATATTTTTTAATGTCCTAATGATTATAATACCAATACTACTATAACTACTGCTATAACTAATTAGTATTTGTAAACCACCAACCCCACATAAGTAATGCCCCTTAGATGAGTGTTTTTCAAAAAAATGTTAGCGTCGTAGCAGGGATTTGAACCTTCTGATCTACATTCCAGTGACCTGTCCACTAAACCTCATCACCTTTACAAGCCATAGGGCAGTTTATGTGACTGGTTTACCCAAACCCTGATTTTCTGCTGATCAGGCTTTATCTCCTTTTAGAAGTTTTACACTAGCACTTAATGCCTTGATGTAAATATTCATATTCAGGGCCGCAGTCCGAGAGAATTTACACCTCCTATCAATGAAAATTGCTATTAGCAATACATTCCACAAATGAATCATTGTCCGATTTGATGGTGTGCGGTATCCTCATAACATAGGAGCATACAGAATGACTGAAAGGTTCCCATATTCATTATCGGTTATCCAACATATGCTCTAGGCTTTTGTTTCGTCAAAGATACAGGATTAGGCTTAGGATAGATTGAATTGAAGGTTGGATTTAGGTTTAGGGTCAAGTACAGACTTAGGTCGAAGGTTATAGTTGAAAAATCAACTATCGACTATCGTATGAAATTGACTGCGAAGGAATTGTTACTCAATACATCCTTTCATCTAGCTTCAACAAAATGAAACTCTTCCATCCAAGAAGTTGTTATTGTTGCTCTACTCACTGGTGACAATTTGATCCGTCTCCTCCGACTCTCAATCTCACAAATGAAGTGTCCCATCGCTATGCCAACAAGGTATGGCGGGATGCGGCAGTATGGTTTCACATATACCATTTTCTGAAAATCAAGGTTGCTGCTTAAGTCAGTTCCAGAGCCACCGGCAAAAGCTCTGGAGAAAAAAAAACCCAGAGGAGACAGTGATAGACCTTTCACCTCTGTTAATACTGCAATATTGATGATGCGCATTGGTACACCATTTTCTTTGCGATCTATTCATATCAGCGAGAAAACAATGTGATAATACTGAACATTGTGGCATTCCCCCTTTTGCCATGAGAGAACTTCTCATACATTTTTTTTAATTGCTGCCAAACTAAAAGTCACCACAAAAATGAAAAAATTCTCTTCCTTTCAAACTTACATGAACCAAACATAAAACAAGGGAATCAAAACAATGCTGCCAATTTAGAGAGTGAAACTGCTAAAGATTTTTTTTTTAAATCATTTTTTTCTCACAGAAACCCATTTCCTTTGAACCGTCATGGATGCCCTTCAACAATGGTAAATTAAAAAGACCATATAAAAGTGGATAAGAAAGTAAGCTGTCAATTAAAAGAATGTATTCAACAGCAATCTATTTCTTCAAAGACTGATCTTACAAAAGCCCATTTCACTAGATATATCACCTTTAAAATGTACTGGTGAAATTAACCCTTTTAAAATAAATGTAATGACAAAAAAAAAATTAACACACACAAAATAATGATTTCATGAAGAAGTGGTCAAAATCAATTCAACATGTATATTTTCTTTTAACCAATGCTTCATGAACATCTTACCCAGCGACGGAAAGAAAGAAGCCTGGAAGAAAATCATTCTGATAGACGAGAACTGAGGTTGTAATGAAGCTAGCTGCACAGACTACAGCCAAAGCAATCATACCAAGTACAGGGAACCTGAAAAGGACACGTTATAAACAAAATATTATAGAGAAAAATTAAAGCCCCACAGACCAAACTGCCAATTTGAGATTGGCATGGACTTAGTGATCTCATATTTCAAACATTCATAACTATCTTATTATTGGTCCCATTTACTTCAAACTTTCGGCATTCTGTTTATTTCGTTTTTTTCCTTTCATACAAATGAACTTGTCACAGAGGCTGGATTTCCCTTTCAATGTGAAACACTCTGCTCTATGGAAACATAAAATGTTTTCTTCAAAGACATGTTGGCTGCGTCTCACAAAACCATCATAAGTACTAGTTGAGCGACATCCCATTGAAACGTGTGTTAAACTTAATAATTTCAATGTCGCTCAACTTGTTCTTATGACGGTTTCGTGAGACGCAGCCCAGTTCTCTTAAGCAAGTTTACTGTACAGTTGGTGGATCCCAGTTTTTGTGAAAGGGGGGGGGGGGGGGGGGCACAATGCTGAAAAATCAAAGACAAACAAAATAGCTCTCAGGCTTACCAGAAAAGATTTCAGTATCAAAAATCTCTGACAAACACACACATTGTACATTTTTTCTTTCTTTCATGTACTTAGGGTATGCCAGATAGAGTTTTGCTAGGGATGGCTGGGAGGGGGTGCACCCCTCATCCTGAACATGCCAATGCTGTACAACTGCATTTGGTATTAAACAGCTTACTTACCAGAACAAAGGAATTATGAAGAGTGGACTAATGATGAAAAACTGCATGTCATTGGCTAGGTACCATCCCCAGGATACACACTAAAGAGAACAAGATCAGAACAATATACAAGAAAAGAGTAATACAAATGTGACTTATAATATTATCATCATCAATACATAGCAATGATCATCATTTCAATATGATTTCTGTGATTCTATGACATACATGTATGCCCTTGCAAAAATGAATCTGCAGTCAATTTCCTACAATAACCATTTGCGGTAGAGCGTCTGCCAGTTGAACCAAAGATCCCGGGTTCGACTCCCACCAAGGCAGATGACTGAAGCCTGCGTTGTGTGTTTACCAGGGATGCCAACCTTTCAGAGCACAAATCAGTAACCATAAGGCTCAAAATCAGTAATTTGGGGAATAAATCAGTAATTTCCTATGCGGCGCCATGAATCTTAAAAGAATTGCAAGCGGACGCATGCGCGCATGATTATCTGAAATTTGTTGTGATTTTACTCCCACAAAGTTGCTAAATATTGATTATTGATTTTCAGTTCATCACAACACATAAGTTTTCAATGAAAAATTGGCTTCTATTAAGAGAATACTTGATAATTTTCCATCTTTCTCATGCAGCGAGTGCTAGATGGCCACCATACTGTACAGCACTTGCTACGATAGATCCCTATGCGCAAAAAAAAAAAAAAAAAAAAAAAAAAAAAAAAACGTAATTTTTAGACAACATTCCGTACTGCCGTAATGGTCGTTAATTTCCGTACCAATTACGGGAAATCCGTACTAGTTGGCATCTCTGGTTTACGTGCCCCTTCCCTTGTTCATAGACGCAGGCTATGTTAAAAGAAAACACACCGTCCCTTGGATAGGACGTTAAATTGAGGCCCCGTGTACAGGAGAGTCACCACCCTTGCACGTTTAGAACCCATTGCACTATTCGTATAGGAGTAGGGGGGAAACCCCGGTGTAATGGTCCACCTGCACACCCCAATCAGGCCGAGTATACAGCAGATTATCTTGAAGAAGAAGGATCCTGCATAAAACTTCAACCCTGGACCCAACATCATACCCAATCCTAACCCTAACCATATCCGTACATGTAACTACACTAAAGCCAATCTGCAACCCCTAAAATTACCTACCACTATAACTAGGACAATACAATATCTCATGTCTTACATCTTTCTGACCTTCTTGCACAAAGTTATTGATGTATAGAAGATCTGACCACCAATAACTCTTGCAAAATCCGATGGTCCGGTCCAACCTGAACCAGACGGGACCCTGGTTGAGGTTTGGTAGCAGGAATGTTAACACGACGATCAGGAGAGCAAGAGTTGGTGTTAACCTGTTAAATAAAATGAGAGACGTTGTATACTATTAAGGTTTGTTCAGACATGGTCATAGTTATATAATGAAAGAGTATGTATCAGGAAGTATTTGTAATTATATACCTCTCTTTAGAAATCTAGCCATCTGGTCGAAATTGCAGTCGTGATTTTGGATATTCTCTTAAAGAGACGAACAAATGGTCAATAGTTCATGAGTGATATCCGTTGCCCCGGTAACAGGCCGCATAAATCAATTGTGCTCAGATCCCCATTGGTTTTAATACGTGTTCAAATTTTCTTTGTGCGAGCGCGGACACCATACAGTGCTTTTTGTCTGCGATTCCCAAATGATTGAAACTTTCAGTCATTTTTCATGCAAGATAAACAGACAGTTTCTCAGATTTTCTGTGATGTTTTAACCAATCTTTACTCAATGAAATATAAGATGTACATGTATGTAGAATGTACCTGATGTATCGATGGATATAGTACCAGAGCCAAGGTATCTTGCCTCCTGTCTCTTTCATTTTCTTCAAGGTGTGATAAGCCAGTAGCATCCCACTGAAGGAAGGAAAACAATCATGTTAGGATTCTAAATCATGTTCCATGTTCAGGATCAAGTTCTCACAAATCTATCCGTTCTCAGTATAGCATGAAGAAAGATGAGAGATACATGTAGTAGTTACCACTTTGGACCAAACTCTGATGTCACATGTTTGTATAGTCCTATGTACTTTAATCTGTGTCCAATGCTCTTCATCGTTTGTGATTCTTAGAATGATTTATAGTCATTTTGTTATAATTTTGAACCTACTTCTGAACCTCATAAACATGATTGTTTGTATCAACTACTTTAGCGACCATTCTGAATATTACTTCTCAACAATTCAGTTTCTTTCACAACATAATTGCATGACCACTACTCAACTACTAAACTCAACTAATCTACTCCAAACTGAAAAATGAAATGGATGAATTATATATCAACGGAAAGCTTATAAGCCATAGATTACAATAATATCAATTACGGTATATGTCATTTTAGTGTTTGTCAGAGGAGTATCAGAGCTCTCTCTGAAAACTCAAAATCTAAAGTATGAAAATCGGAAGTTGTCAACCTAAAAACTTGCTATCGACTTGATGACATCATCTTATGTGGAGTACGCATATTCAGGCGCGCCGGAAGCAGTTTGGGATTTGGGGGGCAAACATTCCAGGGGGCTCACCTTCCAGTGGCAGTGACGTAACAAGCAAAAACGTTTGGAAGGGGGGGGGGGGGGGAGCAGAAGAAAGATCTGCATCACCACCACTCTTACACTTTACATGCAGGCCCCGTGGAACGTTTTTCAAAGTGGATTATTAACGATCAGGTGGAGCGTAAATTGGCGTAGGGTCCAGGGCCTGAGCCCCCAGAAGCTCAGAGGTTTTAGGCATTACAATTATGGTCAGATAAGCATATTTAGATACCTTATTTGTGACACTGACACGACACTAATTGGCGGAGAGGCCAGGGAGCAGAGCCCACGGAAGCTCGGGGGTTTTAGTTATTTAATAACGGTCAGATTAGCATACAGGGGACCGCCTTAGGGCCCTTGGTGGGGTTCGGGGCGGAGCCCCCGTAAGCTCTGGGGTTTAAGGTATTTAATAACGGTCAGATGAGCATACAGGGGACCGTCTTAGGGCCGGCTGGGGGGGTGCGGGGGGCGGAGCCCCCGTAAGCTCTGGGGTTTTAGGCATTTTATTACGGTCAGATGAGCATCCAGGGCCCCGCCTTAGGGCCCTTAATTGGTGGGGTCCAGGGGGCAGAGCCCCTGTAAGCTCTGGGGTTTTAGGTATTTAATAACAGTCAGATGAGCATACAGGGGACCCGCCTTAGGGCCCTTGGTGGGGTGCTGGGGCGGAGCCCCCGTAAGCTCTGGTGTTTTCGGTATTTAATTACGGTCAGATGAGCATATTTTGATACCTCATTTGTGACTTTGGCAGGTCACCTATTTTTTCTCTCTCTCTTTCTTTCTTTTTCTCTGTAACAAACTTTTTCAAAAAGTGAGGGGGCTTGAGCCCCAGAGCCCCGGCCGTTCTGCAGACCCTGACATAAAGGCTTCTAAATAAGCATATTTTTCGCCCGACTGTAAATTTGGGAATTTCAAATTTTCAAACAAACGCATAAAAAGGTATGACTTACAAAAAAATTGAGAAAAAATACCGGAATATCATGTCATTTCAATCAACATTTGTAAATCACTGGTATCGAATAAAAATTACCCCCCCCCCCCCCCTCGCATCAGTACGCCAGCGTTCAGGGTATCATGAGCTTCTCACCGCTATAACAAAAAACAGACACGCTTTCCCATTCTCTCACAATATGTC
This sequence comes from Strongylocentrotus droebachiensis, assembly GCA_035222895.1. NCBI lineage: Eukaryota > Metazoa > Echinodermata > Echinoidea > Camarodonta > Strongylocentrotidae > Strongylocentrotus > Strongylocentrotus droebachiensis. The sequence continues at coordinate 760 of JAVYIG010004266.1, read as the reverse complement.
CACGATATGCGCGTATCGCTATTATAAAAACCTCCATTGATAAATATAGGTAGCATGCGCAATGTTTAGGAAATTTAATTCCTGTCAACTTTCCTTTTCTTTGAATGGAATTTTATACGTCATTTAAGTCAGGTTTCTATTATTGTTATGTTCTTTTGGGTTAAAAAATACAAACCATGTTAACTCCTTTACTGCTTTTTTTTTTTTTTTTGAGGGGGGGGGGGGCCGTTTTGGGGGGGCAAAAAAGCATTTTGCCCCCTCACTTTTTTGACTGGGGGGGCAACTGCCCCCCTGCCCCCCCACTTCCGGCGCCTATGCGCATATTCACGATGACTTTGCATTAATTAAGCACGGCTCATCGCCTCAGCTATATAGGCGAGCCCATGGGGTCCACATGTTATGTAGTCACTGTAACTTCGCTGAATTTGACCCCTGTTGACCCATAATTTGGATGGTTGCGGAAAATGAGGTTTTAATTTGCTTATGTGCAATAACGAAAGGGTAAATACTTGTTATTCTGTTATATTTGTATTCTCCATTCATTCAGTTTTCCATTTATATCAAGTTGTATTTTCATCGGATAGGTCTTTAAAATAGCTAATGGACTCTTGAATAACAATCAATGAAAGCTCTTTGTGATCATAGTGGTTACAGTAGGCATGACATTGGATTTCTTACCTCAGAAAGAAGAAGGTATCTACTGATAAAAATGCATTGGCGATAGCTTGGAATGCAAAGTTATCCAACCATCTAACAACGG